>CM065734.1:10961452-10973952 GCA_033310375.1 Conus canariensis
AGTCAGCAGTTTATCTGTAAGTACAACCCGGACACCTTTTAGTCAGCAGTTTATCTGTCAGCAGTTTATCTGTAAGTACAACCCGGACACCTTTTAGTCAGCAGTTTATCTGTAAGTACAACCCGGAGACCTTTTAGTCAGCAGTTTATCTGTAAGTACAACCCGGAGACCTTTTAGTCAGCAGTTTATCTGTGTAACATGGGAAACCTGTGGAAAGCGTCAGAAGCTGTTCACAATTATGGTCGCGTATTACTGCATGCATTGAAAACCCGAGGCTGCAAATGATGTCGGGGTACAGACGTCGTTTCTTGGGGTTTTGTGATGCTGATCCTGACTGCTGCAACGATTCAGCTCCCCTCTGGGCTGGCTGTTTGAGTTCAAGTAATCCACAGAAATCCGTTCTGGCAGGTCCGCCCTTTGTCGGCCCAATGTGCTGTCCTACGTTGTGGCTGGGCCTTTGTGGTTGAACCTGGGGGGCAGGAATGACGCGTTTGAACTTTTCTATGTTGTGTCACTGCTGAGGGGTACAGAGAGCACCCCCCCCCCCCAAGCCTCCCCACTCCACACATACACACACACGCACGCACACACACACACACACATGCATGCACGCATGCAGTCACGTAGCGTCTCTCTCTCTCTCTCTCTCTCTCTCTGTCTCTCTCTCTCTCTCTCTCTGTGTTTCCGTCCGTCTGTCTGTCTGTCTCTCTCATGCACATAAACGCACACACTCACATAACGTATATACCTTTTCCATCGATACTCACCTCCCCCAACGCACATACATGCGCCTACATACCTATCCACCCCCACTCCTCTCACCCGCTTCAAACTACCCTAATTACAACACTTGTTGATGGAATCAATCTCTGTCTAGACAAAATCGAGTCATCATCGTTCGATTTAGGACTGGCCAAATCAGATTGTGGCACCCTGTGCTCTCTCCACTCCACAGTGGAGACATCAACCCATGTCCATGAAGCACAGCCCCAGTAACGCTAAACTACGTTCATCACACGCCACAGTGGAGACGTCAACCCATGTCCATGAGGTACAGGCCAAATGACAGTACACTATGTTCATCACACTCCACGGTAGAGACATGAACTGGGCGCCATGTGGGCTCACACGCACAGTCACACACACACACACACACACACACACACACACACACACACACACACACAACATGCGCGCGCGCGCGCGCGCGCGCGCGCGCGCACACACACACACACACACACACACACACACACACACACACACACACACACACACACACACACACACACACACACACGCACACACGTGGTTATGGGATATTGACAAAAGAGCAATAGCAAAGCCGACAATCCAAATTATTGAAGAAGGTGCACTCGTACAATCGGGAGGAAACTAAATGAAACATTGAACGCACCTTTCTCTCTTTCCAAACGATGTACGTCGAAAGAGGGGAGGACAAGGTGGGGTCAAGGGGTGGGAAGAGGCAAGGAGGGGGGAGGGGGTCCATATGCGTTCGTGCACGCTAGTTCGTAACCACGAGGATCTGAACATATTTAAAGAGTAGAGTTGTATTTTAATGGTTTATGTCTCAAAGTGCGTCTCCTGTTTAAAAATCCATTTTCACCAAACAGTATAGCTATAGCAGCTTCTTTTGAAGAGGAAACCGAAACGCGAAATGATCGCGAAAAAGAAAATTAATGATGAACACTTGATATTATTGATGTTCGAAAGTTTTAATTCTAACTGTTCAGTCCATTAGCTATCGTATTTCTTTTGAGGAAAGCATGGCTTGGCGTGCATTATGCTGATGAAGTGCTGTTGACAGAAAGGAAGTTTTTCTGCACACGGAACTTCTTGAAAACGAGTGCAAGTGGAATGATGGGGTGGGCTCTATCGAGTTTTAGTGTATAGCCTGTGGTACTAGGCAGATGTACTTTATGGGAAATGTGCTATGATGCCGTCGTTTTGTTTGCTAACGTGGAGTAATGCGTGATCTGAAAGCGATTAAGCCCTCGTAGTTTTGGATCTGTTGAATGTAATTGTCTGTCAGTGAGAGAAGCCTGATCTGAAGGAGTGCATGTGCATCTGTCCATACATCACCACTTTTGGAAACAGACTGTTGCATAGCAACATTTAAAAGAGGTTCGTTCTGGCCTTGACGCTGCCTGTTTGGCTGAGATATTACAACCACAAAGTTCAGAGTTGTGTTTACAAAGCCTTCATGACACAGTGGACAGCACCAAATTTCAAAACAGTGGTTTAAAATTGTGTCAACATTGATCAAAACAGATTCTCAAGACCTAGACGGCAGAATTAAATTGCTTGCAGAGGTTTGGCATCGAAAAACAATCTCAGCCGTTTGTTTCAGAGGAATGGAAAGCGGGTCAGGGGTGAAAGCGGAGTGAAAGGAGTGTAAGGGTGGATAAGACATCACTTTGACCGAGACCCTATTCAGCTTTCATGTCTATCAGTAGAGCTAATAGGAATGGGCTAAGTGGTTTAAAAGAACATGGGGGCGGAGGAAGGGACGGGGGCAGGAGATATTCAGGAGGTCTGAACGTCTACAATCGACTAAAAGCAAAGAAGACCACCTGACTGAAGGTAGAGGTGGAATGGAGGATAGGGAGGATGAGATGATGGAAAGGAGTGGAAAGCTAACGATAATAAACAGCTCGGGTGGTCTAGCCTGTTCGTCTTTTATGTCTTTAGAATCCAACGTTTTCTTTTTAAGTAACATTTCATTGTAAGTCAACCACTGTCCTCAGCACGAGGCAAAAGCTGCTTCCGCTGCGCCCTTCGCAGGTTTTCAGCGGTACTGGATAAACAGAAGTCGCAAACTGTGATCTGTGACATTTAGTACAGAACATTACAGGTTTTAGAAATTCCAGATTTTCCAGAAATCCTGGTATCAATGTTAAACCTACAGAATTAGACTGCAAAATCCCCCTCTCTGCGTCATTCTTTTGTTACCTGCCCAGTCTATTCTTCGCCCCTCTGTCAGAGAAAACGCACAGCATCGTATTCCCACCGCTTGGTAGAGTGAACACTTTGGACAATAATTAACACTTGTGGTGTGTTGTTGTGACAAGACGAGACTACATACTATACGTGGAGATGTATCAGAGTAAAATGTTACAAATCAAGTGCGCTTAACATCCATCGCATTATAATTTCCACGGAAAAAGAGAATAAAGTGATTTAAGAAAACCTTCACAATTTTTCGGCGGTGGGGGGAGGAGGGAGGGGGGCGGGGGGAGTCGGGGGGGGGGGGGGTGAGGATGGGGTTAAGTAGGGATATGAAATGCAGGATAGGCGCTATCTCCGAAGGAAGGGTGAGGAAGAAAGACAATATTGAATTTGGGGAAAAAAGTCGACCAAAAAAAAAAAAAAAAAGGGGGGGGGGGGGTGGTGGTGGTAAGTAAAAGGATGAAATGAAGGATAGGCGCTACCTGAGAAGGAAAAGTCAGGAAGAGAGATTTAACAAGAATGAAACAAAGAGGGGAAAGGAGTTTGGGGTTGAGAGAGAGAGAGAGAGAGAGAGAGAGAGAGAGAGAGAGAGAGAGAGAGAGAGAGAGAGAGAGAGAGAGAGAACAGAACAGAATCTTATTCAGTAAGGCCAAGGCCCCATTTGAAGGGGGGTGAACATTGACAGTAGACACAAGACAAATTCGAATGATACTATCAATCCATGATCTGGTTAGAAGCCAATTCAAAGAAACAATACATAGGAGAAGCCATAACTATTCCAAATATCACGAACTTTTTGAGTCCCAACTTATTTTTCCTCTATCGGCCAAATTTAATAACATTTTATACGCTTTGGATGGTAATCTATGTTCTCCACTCGAGTCGGTTTCAACCAGTATCTAAGGCAAGAAACACTAGAATTAATCGTTAATGGGAATCGATTCAATTCACCATACACAAGGTCGTTTGGTGTTTTAATACAAACCCCTAGATACTTCTTTAATACAAATAAATGGACACTTTCAATTGCAGATGAAGCATCTGCTAAACCCCACATCTCAGCACCATATAGGAGTATGGGTTGAATCTGCGAATCAAAAAGCTTCAAATACAATTTGAAAGAGTCATTATCTAGCTGATACAGCTTGCAAATAATGCTGATGGCAGCTCGTTTCCCTGTAATTGCTAAATCTCGGCATGCATGCTTACAACTCAGTCGTGTGGAAAACAGGCTGCCTAGATATCGATAAAAATTCACTACGTTCATCTTTATGTTATTATAAAACCATCTCTCAGCACTTGCTAAATACCCGCTTTTCCTGAAGATTATTATACTATATTTTTCTAAATTGACCGTAAGCTGTAACTGGCATGCAGCTCTATGAAGAGTATTCAAATGGGTTTGTAAGCCAGCCACAGTTTCTGACGATAAGATCATGTCATCAGCAAACAAAAGAATAAACAGTTGAATGAAATCAATATTAAGGCTGACACCATGTCTACCATTATTAATAATATCGAGAGCGAGTTCGTTTATAAACAAAGAAAACAAAACAGGACCACAGACATCACCTTGTTTCACACCATTAGTGCAATATATGTAACCTGTATACTGTGTACCACAGCGAACTCGAGCTTTAACAATTTCGTACATACTTGTTATACATCTGTAGATTTTACTCTTAATTCCATTTTAAATCAAAACAGGCCACAATAGTTTTCTTGAAATGGTATCAAAAGCTTTCTCGAAATCAATACATGCAACGTATAATATTCTATTAGATGAAAACTGTTTTTGCACAATTGCCAACAATGTAAACATGTGATCGATTGTAGAACAATTTTGTTTAAACCCTGCTTGGAATTCACCTGTAATATTGCTTTGATCGACCCATTTAGTTAATCTTGAATTCATTATAGAGCTATACATTTTGCTACTTACATCTGATAGATAAATTCCTCTGTGATTATTTTGATCATTTATATTGCCTTTCGTAAACAATGCAATAATTACAGATTCTTTCCATAAATTATATTGACCTGTGTCAAATAATGCATTGAAATATTTTACTAAGAAATCAATGACGTCATTTCCTGTATTTTTAAATATCTCTCCAATAATGCCATCTGATCCTGCTGCTTTCTTGTTTTTCAGTTTCTTAATTGAGAGTAATACTTCTTCCTTTGTTATAGGCCGGCACATTAAGTCAGCATTATCCTCATCATTCTCATGTCTATCCGTTCCGACCCCTTGACTGTCATCAATTCCGTTAGTACTATCAGATAAATCATCTGAAACATCAGTAGCATCTGTAAAAATATGGCTATTACTATCAGTGTTGTGTTTATCTAAAACTCCTTTAAAATGTTGAAACCATTCTTGAACAGAGACTTTGTTGGATTGAAACTTGTTCTTACTGGACACTCTGCTCATATTATGCCAAAATTCTTTCTGGTCATTAATGCACATGATCAGTTGCTGAAGTACATTTTTGTTGTTGTATTCTTTTTTCTTTCTTTGCAACAATTTCTTGGAGATTCTTCCAGCTCTGCAGAAAGCTGCATTGTTCTCTTTAAATTCTCAGTTAGTGACAACTCCGTTTCTGTTTTAGAAGATTTTCTACAAGTTCTCAAAAGTGTTCAGATATTATGCTTAGAAGTTTTACATTCTTCATCATACCATTTCTCTGATCTTTTGTGATTTGTATAAATTTTCTTTTCCATAAAACCGCTGGAATTTTATTTTGATGCAAATAATGATATAATAAGTTGTGATAATAAATGCAGTAATATGCCATCCTTTATTAACAAATAGTTCGGAATGATGATTTAGCACAGTAGTTCTATGATCACATACGTTCCGGAAAAAACAAAAGACAAACTTATCAAGCCAGCACTTTGATGGATACTGACATAAATCAGGCACTAACTTTATTTAATGAATGTATACGAGAACAGGCAGTTGAAGGCATATGTATATCTCTATTTGATGACAAGGGACCTCAGACAATCAGCCGTTCCTCCCTGACGAGTCCGATCCAGCGAACGAGAGGCATAGGAACAGGCAATATGAATAGTTCTGTCTTCAAGATGGGTAACGATGGTCTCCATAGGCTGCTAGCGAAGGATCTTATATTTAGCTTTGATAATGATGTAGTGACTTAGAAAACAATGATATGGCTTGGGAACGTCACAGTCTTTGTAAAACCACAGTCTTCGATTTGGTCATATGTGTTGTGGCAGGTGACAATTGCAGATTTATAGAACTTCATTCTGGACAGCTTGAGTGAATAAATATTCCCTCTTCTGAGGGTTGTGTTGCTGACTGCCACACGGGGCCACATTTCAGCTGGCCGCCAAGCTGAGTCGATAGTCATTTGTGGCTTTGTGTTTTCTTACCCACAGTCAAACGAGCATCCGAGCCGACCAACCAGTGAGTGAATAATGACCTTGAAAAGTGCGAGCCTCACAATAACCTTGACGAGGGGCAGGTGTGCTGGTCATCAGGTGCCTATCCATCATTGCTAATGAAATAATACCCACGTGGGGCCTAATGTCAACTGAAACGGGAGTGAAATTTTCAAGGACGGGAGAAAAGCATCCAGGCTCACAGGTGTTGTTTAAATCCATGATCTGACGACATTTTCAGGAAACTCATTTGTCTCCAACTGACCTCTTTAGGAACTTCTCCGAATGCAGCCATAAATGCTAGTCTTCCCATTGGCTGGCTTAATGCATTTGGAGACATGATTCTTGTAAATTTTTCTTACATACCCCCTCTCCCCCCCCCCCCCCACACACACACGCACGCACGCACACGCACGCACGACACCACACACACACACACACACACACACACACACACACACACACACACACACACGCACACACACACATACGCTCACACACGCACACACACATAGAGGTGAACACGCACCAGAGAGAGAGAGAGAGGAGAGAGAGAGAGAGAGAGAGAGAGAGAGAGAGAGAGAGAGAGATCAAACAAGCAACGTTGGTGGCTTCAGAAAATCATGTGCTTGTGTGCCCTTTTTCATTTCCCTGCAATGACGATATTCAACAATTCAGCTTGGTAGTAAGTTTCTGATGAAGGGCACTCTGGCAACAATAAAACTAATCACTAAACCACCCATTTTTTGTCCATCTGGTGACTCAGCTTATTATTATTTTTTTAATTCTAATTGTTGCTGTCCGTCCCTATTGATCGCTTTGTGGTCCATCCATCTATTTTTCACTTAGAAATCTTAACCTTTTTTCTCCTTTTAAGTTTCATAACATGCAACGTTTCTGTTGTTCAGTTGAAATTATGTAATGAGACCTGTTCACATTTTCCAGAAGGACTCCAGCTGCCTATTGTGCTGTGTCTGTCAGCTCATTTCGTGTGGAACGTTTTCAGCGTGCTGTGTCTGTCAGCTCATTTCGTGTGGAACGTTTTCGCGTGCTGTGTCTGTCAGCTCATTTCGTGGAACGTTTCAGCGTGCTGTGTCTGTCAGCTCATTTCGTGTGGAACGTTTTCAGCGTGCTGTGTCTGTCAGCTCATTTCGTGTGGAACGTTTTCAGCGTCTTTCGTTGCATGTATATCTTTTGGATTATTTGTTAAACATTTTTGAAATGATGGTAACCTGTTAAAAAGAATGATTTGGGCTCTTGTGAGCATTAATTTTCTTTGCCTTAAGGATGGCAATACTTAGTTATTGTGTTGTGCATTGGTGGACACAGTCATGCATTTATTCACGCTGTAATAATGTGTTTGTTTTGTTTTTATTTCCTTTTCTATTTTTTCTATAATGGGAATCTCTTTTGTGCGTTGTAAAGGCCTTCAAAGAACGCTGTATGATCGTCCTGAGTTGTGACAACATTGGAACTGAATCGGAAGAGACATATCAGTTGGAGTAATGTCACGAAACATTCAGCTCTTGCAGAAAAAGCACTCTAAAGTCATCTCAACGACAAACTGAATTATTGTCGCTAAAGAGGCGGAGAAACAAAGGCGGAGGTGTCGGTGTAGGAGGAGAGAACGGAGGGGGTGGGGGAGGGCCTAGTCGGCAGTGTCCTGTATGTTTGAAATTACACGAGGCACTAGCAGACCCCATCAGACTGACACAGCAGCAGTGGAGGAATGGGGGATGGCCTCATGATGACCTATGATGGAGAAATTTCCTTGTGGACTGCTGAGTCTTCAACCCAGTCAAAGGCCAGTTTTGCATTGTTCACTGAAATACTTTGTCGTGTTTGTTTATTTTTTATTGTGACTTGTTTTAAAGGCGGAGGAAGATAACACCCGTCTTTCCATGGCAAACAGATTTACATTTTCTATGTTTATGGGTCAAATGAATAGATCTATAGAGAAACAAGTATGTGTATGTTTATGGGTCAAATAATAGATCTATAGCGAAACAAGTATCTAACGCGTATACCCAGAATAACAATCGGAGTATTGACTGTCTGCCTTATAAGCACACCATCTTACATCTATGTTTTGACACTTTCCCTCCCTGTTAAATCGTTCACCTGACTGCTTACTGCTTGTGGCATTTTCGAGCGCAGTATCTGTCCCATGAAAACGGCGGGGTCACTCGCACTGAAGCGAGCTCGAACACAGATTACATCCCTTGCAGATTTGGAACATGTTTTAATAGGAATGTTACCCAAGCTCCCGTCTCTGGAGCACTGTGCAATCAAATCATCAGGTCACTAATTCACGAATGTTACCAACTTTATTGTCATATGTCTGTAGGTATGAACAAACGACCACCCCACACGTGCCCAGTCCAGGACTGGTTGTAGTCGGCACCGGCGCCTGGCTATGATAGTTTCCTGGAGCAATTGGTTGTACAGGGTGAGCGTATTAGCCAGAAACGTATTTCATCTAGCCATTGTTTCAACCAAGAAGAATCACAGACCGCCACTTTCTTATTTCCGACGAGAAAATGATCAAAGATCGTTGCCGCTCTCTTGCCCTTACTTCTGCTATCTTACAGATGAGGAATCAGTTTGCGACGAGAGAGAGAGAGAGAGAGAGAGAGAGAGAGAGAGAGAGAGAGAGAGAGAGAGAGAGAGAGAGAGTTGAATAAGTGACCAGTAATTGACCGTAAGCTTCGACAATACTCACCAGGACCAATGAGCGTGCACACACACACACACACACACACACACACACACACACACACACACACACACACACACACACACACACACACAGGAGAGAGGAGAGAGAGGAGAGAGTCATGGTGACACATAATGCAAGGAACAAGCAACGTGTGTAGCCGCAGTAAATCACCAGCTGGTGTCTGTGTGTTGATATTCTTTTTCTGTACCCAGTTTTGGAATGTGAAACTCTTGTAAATCTACAAACTTTCATTGTTTTGTGACTGTGTAATTATTTATGTACGTCTGATCCAAGTTTCTTTATCCTGTACACCCCAAGAAGTAAGAAGTATAACAACGAAGAGGTCGTTCTATGCTACATTTTGCTTATACAGGTCATAAACTTAGTACTCAAAATACAAAGCGTGAAATCTTGCGAGTCAATTTATTGAGCTGAAGTTACAATGTTGGCAGTTTACCAGCCACCATGGGACAATAATTGGCATTGTAGGCAGTGGGTTTGGAGGTTGTGGGTTCAAGTCCAGTCAGCGCCATTGTTTCTAGGAATGTTTGTCCAAGGCTATTTCATGCCACGTATTTGAGTGAGTACCTCGCAGGCGGGAAGAACATGGTCATGTTTCATCTACTGACTGATGTTTATCTGACAGTTTTGTTTACATCTCCATCTACACTGCAGGTATTTATATGTCTTGGGTGTGGTTGGCACCGGCGTAAATTATGGGAGGTAACGTTGATTATAGTTCTGTCATATGTCTTGGACCTGAATGAAACTCTATGAGTGTCATCTCCATCATCGTCATTGAAAAAAAAAAAAAAAAAAGAGCAAAATTACTATATATACAACTTACTGACTGCAAGCAAGTACAAATGAAATAAACAAAATAAAAATCATCAACATATTAGGTAAGTATATCTTAAAGTTAAAAACAACAAAAACATCAATAACGACGACGACGACGACGACGACGACGACGACGACGTGACGACGACAATAACAACAACAACAACAGCAACTTTTCTCATCATTAACAATTCCAGCCGCAGTGAAAGTATTCGTCCTTTTTATGATCGATGAATTAACAAAAGTTGAGTTGTGCTATCTATACCAGGGCGACATACACAGCACAAAATTCTGCTAAACATAATTATTTATTTTCGAAGCACACAGAAGAAAACAACTCTCCTCTGTTGCTGAGGATCAGCCAGAGCTTGATCTGGCAGGGTTTTGTTTCCGTTGAAATGACAACACCCCATTCACCATCCTTTTTTTTTTTAAAAAACTGAAATTAAAAACACATGCCAGTTAACGCAACACGCACTAAGTCACCATGCTGTAATACCATAACGAACGTGAAGAAGGCGTCTCATCTCTCATTTTGCAATACCCATCAAACAACGTTGTTAAGAACACACACACACACACACACACACACACACACACATACACACACACACACACACACACACACATACACACACACGAGCGGGGGCGGCGTCAATACATAGATTAAAGGTCTACAGAACGGGGTATATTGATTCAAGAGGGTCTGGAAATGAGGTGGGAACGAACGGCGTGGGGGTAAACCCACCGAGGGAGGGATGGGTAGGTGGGGTGGAGACGACGGGGGCTGAAAGAAAAGATAGCGCAAGACAGAACAAAAGTAATATGACCACAACTAATGGTGGTGCTGGTGTCATTTTATTGGAACGGAGATTGCTGACACCACACTGTATCTCAAACCATTAACATCCCCGATATAACCGAACAGCAACCGCTTTCTCCCACAAATGCTGTAAATTTCCCCACCTACCCCCAGACATTATTCTTAGACCCTCATAAGAGGTCGGGGGTTTGCCCACGGAACTACCCGACCATTTACTGTAGACCAGGATATGATGTTGGTGGTGTGTGGCTGGCAGTTTCAGATACGATCACAGACGATAACCATACTGACATTTCCATGAATATTGTGGGACATGATTTTGAACGTTTGAATAGCCGGAAGATGTTAAGAGCTTTAACGATTGGAATATACATCTCTCTCCTTGGTCACACCATTTTATGTTGACCCACCTCTGTTCAATGAGAATGACTCTTTTCACGACTGTCCTCTCCATTTACGTTATTGCTTTGTATGTATTGTATGTACGACTTATCATCATCACAGGTAATTCTGCACGATAATGAGACTGCTCTTTATGGATAAAATGACATCGCGATAGTTCGGAGCAATTTATATGTTCCTATATTTCAGCCCGTATCTGTTTTCGTTTAATTGTCAGCAGGATTTGAAAACAAGGATTTTGCCATGGATAACTTCCTTGTTGCCTTGGGAAACGTTTCCGAGCGTTAAGTACTTTTGCACACCTGACGTCAGTATAATTATTGTCTCACGCGAAAGACTAACACGCGGACCGCCTCTCAAATTCTAATGTAAGGAGGTAGAAAAACGCTGCCCATATACACTCTAACTTGTGCGTACGCGCGTACCTCCATGAACATATAACGCGGTGAATAGTGAATAGCTATTATTTTTCGGTTGTGAATATACCTACCACATTACAGACTTTAACAAAAACTGAGCACCAAAGAGTGAAATTCGATTTCCGAAACTGCTTTTTGTCCCGTTACGCGCATGCAACTGACACGTAATCATCATGTAGGCTGCTATTGACTCAACAATGTTGAAAGTCTAATGAAAGCAGAAAAACTAAGAAATTCATTTGACCATATGTAAGATTAAAAGTAAGTAGTATTACTGGTCCGCGACATTTGCAGAAGCCTCCACCTTTGCTCTTGCTCCTCACCCCCTCCACGCCACCTAAAGATCACTGATTAGGTGAATCCCACGCGCGCTAAGATTAAAGCCTACCTACAGCGACATCTGCAGGCAAATGCAGCAGATCGTCAGAACCTCGACGTATTATTTATCAGTGCATTATGTGATTAAATAAGCTTTGCTGGTATACACATTTGTCCATCCATTTTTATGCGTGCCTGTCTTGTCTTGATCCCCTCGAATGCATTGATGAATATTATCATTTGAAATTGATCTGTGTCTGGTTCAGTAAGTGGTGGTGCCTTACATTTATAGCTCAAAGAAGAGAGAGAGAGAGAGAGAGAGAGAGAGAGAGAGAGAGAGAGAGAGAGAGAGAGAGAGAGAGGGGGGGGGTCTCTAAAACACTTTATTACCTCGCAGACAACTTGAGTGAACACACCAAGGAATCCAACCCTCCGGCACAGGAACACTGTTACCAGTCAGAAACAGTACGTTTTCATGCACGTAAAATTATTTTGTAATCATCGTGTGTGGTGTTTTAAACCGAGAACGAACCACTGCTGCGAAAGGAAACATGTAGTTCCAAAACGTTAACTGGCTAATTAACCACTTTACACAATTTTCAAT
>CM065734.1:10978952-10986452 GCA_033310375.1 Conus canariensis
CACACCACACACACACACACACACACACACACACACACACACACACACACACACACACACACACTGAAAAAAAGAAAATGGTTCTTTTCATCATTTTGACATAATGGATTTACAGTTCATGCTGGCCAGGGCCTCATAAACGATACGAGCATGCCATGTTTCTGTCTCATTCCCTGCGCTGTCGGTGGAACTGCTCCCAACCTGCTCATTCTAAAGCCCTCAATCACAGCCACACGTTGGTTTGTGCAGTTGCAGCCGCAGTACCAGAAGCTCGCAGGAAGCAATCAATGATAACAGAGAAAAGACAGACAGACAGACAGAGGTAAATAATCAGTGCCAGGATCACAGTCACTGACAAATATTTATACCAGCTAATTATCGCATGATGAAAGGTTACGATTATGTTCGTTTCTCCCACTTTGACCCGACTGGTAAACCATACTCACAGATTCTCATCTAGACACAACTTGTTTTTAAAACCCTACTTTTTGTGGTCCAGGGCTGTCATCATCTAAGGAAAATCTTTGAACAAAAAATCACCTCCAGTTTAGAAAGCGCCTTTAGAGTCATGTGCTATGAAGGAGTGTGGGGTGTAAGGTGGAAGCAAGGACAAGGAGGGATTGGGAAGGCTAATGGGAGTAGGGGGGGGGGGGGGGTCGGAGTTCAGAGCAGTGGGCAGGGCTGTCGGTTGTTTACTTTTAATTTCCCACTGAGGTGACACTGGGCATGCCCTGCTAATAGGATGTAGCGACCTTGTTCAAAGGAAGCTCTTTCTTTGATAGATCTGCATTTTGCCATGAACGAATTTTAGCCTAGACTTGTTTCAGATGTTCAACGTAACGGCCATTGACGTAAAAGGTTACCATCCAGTACAGTAATCCTCCAGTGTGCCCCTCCACCCAGGCCTTTAACCCCCGGTTGCACTCCGCACTTCTGCCCTACATCCCTGTTTCTCCCTGCCTATCGCATCCATCTCCCTGCTCTCCCCTTTTCACATTCTGCCCTTTCCGTTTTCCCAACCAGATAAGACGGCAACAGTATCCAAAGTGCCCAGACTTTGACCAGCTTTATGACTGTTATGTAATGAATACCTGCAGCAGGGAGAGTGCACTTTCAGTTCATGCTCGCCAGGTCTTCATTTCTCCTTTTACCCTACACAATGAGCCAGTTCTGATGATCTTATTTATTTGTATTGTCATTATTCATTTGTGTACTTATTTATTTGTCTATTTTTTTTTAAATTTCTTTTATCAATCAATTTCTGACTTTCCCATGACTAGCCCTTGCTTTTTATCATTTTGACAGCAACGTAAAATTCAAGGTTATGTTTTGTAGTCAGTGCAAGTGTCTGCTCTCAACAGCGTGTGCCGTCACCTGTCTCTGTTGTAGACGGTAGAGTAGTGTTGTTCAAATCTCCGTCGACCCTGCAGACGTTCACATATTCCAGGCCTCTTGGGCACCACGTTATATTGTGGGAGGAAACGTTGAGTACAGTCCTGTCATGTGGTCTGGGACGTGAGTGAAACTCATGACGTCATCTGCATTACCCTTAGCTTTATTGATCATCATAGAAACAAACAAACAAAAAAAGAACCCAAACAATTAACAGCAAAATCACCACCGTATATACATCGGGTCCCATCTTGACTGCAAGCGAATTAAAACAAAAATCAACATGAAAATCACAATTACATTTGTAATCATATCTTAAGTTAACAACAAGAACAACAACAACAGCAGCAGCAGCACCACCACCACCACCACCAACAACAACAATAACAACAACGAAGACGACAACGACGAAAACAACAACAAGAACAGCAACAACAACAACAACAAAGTTTCTCGTCATAAAAATTCTTACCCCAGTCAAAGTATTTGTCGTTCTTCTTATTGTTGAATTTCCTTACAACAGACTTTGCCGTCTTTACTAGCGCGACACAGATGGTACAGAACTCTGAAAGAACATGTTCTTATCTTCAAAGATTCCAGGAGAAAGCAACTCTGCTCTGTGGCTGAGGATCTGAGAGAGTTTGATCTGGCAGGATTTTTTCTTTCACTCCACCACCCCATCCCCTATCCCTGCATGGCTTTTTAAAAATTGAAACTGAAACTGGAAGTCAGTTGAATGCAACACGTAACAAGTCACTATGTTATGATGCTCCAATGAAAGTGAAGAAGGTGCCTCTCATTCCTCATCGTGCAAACCCCAACATACAACATTGTATAGGAAAACACACACACGCGCGCGCGCACACACACACACACACACACACACACACACACACACACACACACACACACACACACACACACACACACATCAACACACATACTCTCTCTCTCTCTCTCTCTCTCTCTCTCTCTCTGTCAAAGACACACAGAGACACACACACAGACACAGACAGACAGACAGACAGACAGACAGACACACACACACACACACACACACACACACACACACACACACACACACACACACACACACACATACGCGCGCGCGGATGTGCGCGGTTATCCAGACATAATTAAACGTTCTGCAGAACGGCATGTATTGATTGGAGAAAGTCTGGAAATGAGGAGGTGGGGATGAATGGCGTGGGGGTAAGCCCACCAACAAGAGATGGCGGAGAAAGGAGCTAGAGGAGAAGACAACGTAAAAAGGAACAGAGTAATATTATGATCAACACAATCAATGGTGGTGAACAGAGCAACATTATGATCAACACAATCAATGGTTATGATCAACACAATCAATGGTGGTGAACAGAGCAACATTATGATCAACACAATCAATGGTTATGATCAACACAATCAATGGTGGTGAACAGAGCAACATTATGATCAACACAATCAATGGTTATGATCAACACAATCAATGGTGGTGAACAGAGCAACATTATGATCAACACAATCAATGGTTATGATCAACACAATCAATGGTGGTGAACAGAGCAACATTATGATCAACACAATCAATGGTGGTGAACAGAGCAACATTATGATCAACACAATCAATGGTGGTGAACAGAGCAACATTATGATCAACACAATCAATGGTGGTGAACAGAGCAACATTATGATCAACACAATCAATGGTGGTGAACAGAGCAACATTATGATCAACACAATCAATGGTGGTGAACAGAGCAACATTATGATCAACACAATCAATGGTGGTGAACAGAGCAACATTATGATCAACACAATCAATGGTGGTGAACAGAGCAACATTATGATCAACACAATCAATGGTGGTGCTGATGTGATGGTATTGGAACAGACATTGCCGAGGACACACTTTATCCTAAACCATCATCATCTCCGTCATGACCGAACAGCAACTGCTTACTTCCACAAATGCTGTACATTTTCCCACCCACCTCAGGCCCATTTATTCTTAGACCTTCAAAGAGGGTTTTTTTTTTTTTTTTTTTGGCACAGGAAAGTGCCCTGCCATTTTCTCTAAACCAGTACATGATGCTGTCGATGATCTTGGTAGTGTGCGTTTATTAGTTTCAGATGTAATCACTAACAATAACGATACTGACATATCGATTAATATTCTGGGATCATTGTTTTGAACTTTTGAATGGTGGGAAAATATCTAACGATTGGAATATACATCTCTTTCCTTGGTCACGCCGTGTTGTGTCGACCCAGCTCTGTCCAGTAGGGATTACTCTTTAACTACTATCATTAATGATATTGGATTGTACGTATTGTATTGTACTACGTTATGGTTACCATTGATTTTCCTGCGCGCAAATTGGACAGCTGTTTATTGCGGAAACGGCATAGCGACAGTTCAGAGCTATTTATATGTTCCCATTTTTATGCCTGTTCTTATTTTGTTGTAACTGTCCGGGTGGATTTTAGAAATAGAATTCAGCCAGGGGTAGCTTCTTTGTTCCGTTAGAAACTTTTCCGAGATTTAAGTACATACTGCTTAAATTACGCCAGTTTTCTTGTTTCCTCCGACAGACTAGCACGCTGGCCACCACTGTAGGTAAGACAAAAGGGAGAAGAGTGAAAAAAGGCTGCCCACATACACTTGAACTGGTGCATACGTATGTACCTGCATGTACATACAACACAGTGCGTAGTTATTTGATCTATTATTTTTCTGTAGTAACAGTACGAAACATTTTACAGACCTGACTTAAGTTGAAGACAAGGGAGCGAAATTTTGGCACGATCTTCTGATTTCCGAAACTTTCTGGTCTTTGACTTGTTGTTCACGTGTAACTGGCAGAGTTGTCGTCACGTAGGCTACCATCCACTCACCAATGTTAAAGACGTGACACACGCAGAAACTCGAGAAACTCTTTTTAATCATAGGTTACACTGAAAGTTAATATTCACCCGGGTCTTAAAGCTGTGTTGAATTCTGTATAAACGTACCGCTATTGCCCTTGCTCATTACACCTCCTGCCCCGCCCACCAGATGTACAATTGATACAATCTGTTAAAGCAGCACCACATCGCATGCTTGCCTCTACACAGCAATACATACTCATAACACATTTACACATCTTTCAAAAAACACATTTTTTTAACAAAGTAGGCCAAAATACAGTTCTATTTACAGGATCAAAGGCTTTCTCAAAATCGATGAAAGCAACATACAATTAACGAATCAGAAAAAAACACACCTGTATTTGAACGAAAGCTAATGTGAACATAGAAACTATGGTAGAATAATTTCATTTGAACCCAGCTTGAACTTCACATGTAATATTATCATCCCCAACCCAAATGTGAGGTCTTTTTGAAGAATTTGTGCTACACAGATTACTGCATGCATGAATTACACAGCGAAAGTCCCCTGTTGTCAAGTAAGTAAGTAAGTAAGTAAGTAAGTAAGTAAGTAAGTAATATTGCTTATAGCCTGGCCGACCGCAATAGGCCATATCAGGGCTGTCACCACGTTGAAGTCAACTCAAAAGTCATTCATTCACACAACCCTTTAAAATACACCTTCTAAAACACATTGGAAATTTTGTTAAAAATCTTTCTACTGTAAAAGCTCAGATCAGATGAAAGATATTAATCTCTTTCAGAAACTAACCGATTACATCAGGTGGAACATACCTGAACAACTTTGTCATGAATTTATTTGGATTCGTAACATTGCCCTTCTTATATAGCAGCATACCAGTTGATCTACACCTGCTTTCAGGCTTTCCTCTATCAAACAGGGAGTTCAAAACATTAAAGCAAATTTTCAATCACTAAATTTGATTTGCTAGCATTTTTGATAAACTCCCTTATAATCTTATAAGGACCAGCTGCCTTGTGACTGTTCAGTATTTTTAAGCGCTCACAATTTGTTCAGCTGAGATAGGTCGATTCGAATTATTTTTGTTATCATAATCGTCATTCTCATTATTATCGTCGTTAAAATCATGATCATTGTTTACAGCTCTATAACTATCGCCATAAGCCCTTTGGTTCCTATTATCTTCTCTATGAATGAGATCATTATCAAACTTGTTCTTTCTTTCTATCAATTCTCTACATGTAAATACCAGTCGTCTACGCTAAGATTATTCAAAGGCTGTCTTCTTGTCATTGAGATTTTACGTACAGATCTGCAGAATTCCTTTTGGCTGTTTACTGAAGTGAACAAATCATTTAACAAAGCGTCATTGAACTGCTTCTCTTTTCTCTTTAACAAATGTTTCTATTCATGTCTTGCTGTTCATAAAGAAGCACGATAGGGTGGAGACAAAGTACGCTTGAAGTTTTTTTTTCAACAAATTACGTACAGTCTTTTGTTGACACAACAATCTTCATCACACCAGTCGTCTTTTTTCACTCCCTTCTTCGGAAAGCCTGCTGTCTGCTGCATTTTTATACAAAGATTTTTATACCTCAAGTGCTTTGTCATATGCACCATATGAAGTGCACGTGTTTGAAAAATGTTTCCATTTTTATTCATCATTAAAAGCTACTTTAGACTCTACCTCAAGGGGATGATCAGTAAACCTAGAGTTAACTCTGGTGAGTGTTTCTTATGTTAAAAAGTTCAAAATGAAGACTAAGGTAAAACTATGTGGGACGTGTCTATGCTTCCACTCATACTCCCTGAGAGGGTCAGTGATTCAAATAACAAGTTAGCTTGCCTGGCAGGTTTTAGCAGTATTTAGTTGGGAGTAAAGTGCGAGTAAATCATGATTTTAGCTTGACTGCAGGCAAAGCATGATTTTGGCTTGACTGCAAGAAAAGCATGATTTTTGCTTGTGATAGGATAACAGTGCTCACTGGCTGTTGCTGGACTACCTGGCTAAGATAGTAGTCAGTGTCAGCAGAGGTGTGTGTGTGTGTGTGTGTGTGTGTGTGTGTGTGTGTGTGTGTGTGTGTGTGTGTGTGTGTGTGTGTGTGTGAGAGAGAGAGAGAGAGAGAGAGAGAGAGAGAGAGACTGGCCTCAACTGTGGGTGCTAATGTTTTATAAGGGCTGTGTTTCAGAGATGCTATGTGGGAGTTATCCTCACCTCTTTAGAAAAAAAAGTTCAATTGTAAATTAAGGCATCGAATTGCCAGTGTAGGCCTAAACGGGGAAAGAGAAAGGTGAGCATAAAAATACATAGGTTTCCTGATGATTTTGGAAGCACCAAAATACGTGAGCAGGAAGAAATATTATCTGAATCTGAAAGTTGAGAATGATTATTAACGAAAGGTTCGTTTTTTGTTGCAGGGATTTTTCTCCTTCAAAATAGTTTGTTCCCGTAAGTCCCCTATGTGACAAAAATAAAAAGAATAGATTAGCGTCAGACAGTGGACCTGTCAAACTGGAAGAAAATGAATGAAACAAATAGTGACTGACTGAGGTCGCGGTAGGTTGGGATTATTTGAGAGTGGAAGACTATAATTATATTCCCTGTAGCCTTGAAGGGCAATGCTGGTTATTTAGAAATGGTGTGGTCTGGTGGCCAACTGGAAGAAAATGTTTTTGTATGGCCTTCTTGGCCTTAGCTGATAAAGTCATTTGAAGGTCTTGTTGTCCAAGGTTGAAGCCTGTGGGGCTTGTTATATTGATTAATGTGTGCTCAGGAATCTTTTCATGAAATGTTGATGTGAGAGAGGAGAAATTGGTGAACAAAATTTCTGAAGAAATTACTGAAACATTATTGTAAATACTTTTTAAAAAAAAGTTAAAATATATAAGAACTCCAACAGGAAACTGTTTCCTAGAAGAAGAAAGGTTGAATGCGGGAGATCGTGTAGGACGGCGAGTGAAAGTGGAGTCAAGGATGTTTTATTTGCATGAAAATTGAATTCTCTCTAGGTCTCCGTCTGTCACTCCAAGCGTAATTCACCTCTTGTCATGTCTACACTCTCCAAGGGTAATACACCATTCATTCACATGCTCATATCACCAGAACAGAGCGAATTAAGGGAGAGAGTATATGTATGTACTGCCAAATAGGGGAAGTAAACGTAACACAGAAGTTCTGTGGATAGACAAAAATGAAGCACAGAAGGAACAGAAAGAAG
>CM065734.1:10991452-11043952 GCA_033310375.1 Conus canariensis
GTGTAAGGTGGAAGCAAGGACAAGGAGGGATTGGGAAGGCTAATGGGAGTGTGTGGGGGGGGGGGGGGGGGGGGGGTCGGAGTTCAGAGCAGTGGGCAGGGCTGTCGGTTGTTTATTTTTAATTTCCCATTGAGATGACACTGGGCATGCCCTGCTAATAGGATGTAGCGACCTTGTTCAAAGGAAGCTCTTTCTTTGATAGATCTGCATTTGCCATGGGTGGCCGGACTAGCTCAGTTGGTGGAGCGCCGGACTCGTGATCCTGGGGTCGCGGGTTCGATTCTCCGACAGGCCGTTTCGGTACAGGGGGATTTTTCCCTTGGAGTTAACATTGGTTCTGATTCCATTTCCATACAGTCCTTCGAATGAGACTATAAACCGAGGTTCCGTGTGTGAATGCATGCATAACATCTTGCACACACGTAAAATCCCATCACCAACTTTCGGAAGAGAAGGCCACTTTTGGCCGTTGGTATGGATGACACGTTACACATAGCATGCACCCTGCGTGAGAAATGAAAAAAAAAAAATGAAGGAAGAAAGGAAACTGAGTGAACGATACTGTACGATATTGTCTGGATGGCACGGAAAACGACTGAATGAAGCGCCAGCTGGCAGCTCTTCAGTCGGCACTACCCAGCCCGTTGTGTAAACGAGTGTGGATTGTAAAGCGCTTAGAGCTTGGTCTCTAGCCGAGAATAGGCGCTATATAAGTATTCATCATTATTATTATGAACGAATTTTAGTCCAGACTTGTTTCAATGTTCTACGTAACGGCCATTGACGTAAAAGGTTACCATCCAGTACAGTAATCCTCCAGTGTGCCCCTCCACCCAGGCCCTTAACCCCAGTTGCACTCCGCACTGCTGCCCTACTTCCCTGTTTCGCCCTGCCTATCGCACCCCTCTCCCTGCTCTCCCCTTTTTCACATTCTGCCCTCCCCTTTTCCCTTTTCGTATGGCTCATTGCTTGTTATAACCAGGTAAGACGGCAACAGTATTCAAAGTGTCCAGACTTTGACCAGCTTTATGGCTGTTATGTAATGGATACCTGCAAGCAGGGAGACAGTACTTTCAGTTTATGCTCGCCAGGTCTTCATTTCTTCTTTACTCTACACAGTGAGCCAGTTCTGATATATTGCAAAGTAGCGTCATCAACAAACTTTGACGAAACGATTGATGCTTTATTCTTTTCTTGACCAAAGACACCTGACATCTTATTTATTTGTTTATCCATCTACTTTTATTGATACATTTCTGACTTTTCCTTGACTAGCGCCTGTTTTCTATCATTTTGACAACAACGTCAAATTCAAGGTTAATGTTTTGTAACCATAGCAAGTGTCTCCTCTGCACAGCGTGTGCCGTCTGCTGTTCTGTGTACGGACACCTGTCTAGAGTCTGCTGTTTCTGTTGTAACGGGACACCCTGTCTAGAGTCTGCTGTTTCTGTTGTAACGGGACACCCTGTCTAGAGTCTGCTGTTTCTGTTGTAACGGGACACCCTGTCTAGAGTCTGCTGTTTCTGTTGTAACGGGACACCTGCTAGTCCTGTTCTGTTGTAACGGACACCGTCAGAGTCGCTGTTTCTGTTGTAACGGGACACCCTAGGTCTGATTTACCTCTGTTCAGGAGCAGTTGTGTCCCTTGATATCTTAATGGAGTGTCCTGCGCGTGCCTGCACCCATCGTCAACACAGCGCAGGCCTCCAAGGGTGGTACAGGACTGCTCTAAGGCAGATGAAGACAGTGCTTCTCTGGGTCCTCCCCAGCACCTTCGGGTGTTTCTTTTTCTCCGGGACACCCTGTCTAGAGTCTGCTGTTTCTGTTGTAACGGGCACCCTGTCTAGAGTAGAAAGTTGCTGTCTTTTTTGCAGTGTCTGTTTGCCTGTACAGCTTTTAGTGTATTTTTCTTTGGTATCTCACCAAGATTTGACTCACATGTGTAACGAGGTTAGTCTTGATAATCACTCTGTTTCGTGTGTGTGTGTGTGTGTGTGTGTGTGTGTGTGTGTGTGTGTGTGTGTGTGTGTGTGTGTGTGCGCGGCGCGCGCGCGTGTGTGTGTGCGTGTGTGCATGCGTGCGAGCGTGCGTACGCGCGCGCGCGCGTGTGTGTGTGTGTGTGTGTGTGTGCGTGCACGTGCAATCTTGGTTGCTTGTTTGCTTGCTTGCTTGCGCGCGCGCGCGCGCGTGTGTGTGTTTGTGTGTGTGTGTGTGTGTGTGTGTGTGTGTGTGTGTGTGTGTGTGTGTGTGTGTGTGTGTGTGTTTTGTGTTGTGTGAAAACAATAAACATTTTTATGTGAACCAAGATTTTACAAAAGAACTATTTTAATACAGTTCTGGCGTGTGTTTAGAAAATCTGTTTTATTCAATTGTGTGTGAATTGTTTTAATTTATGTTGACAGTTGGCTTCAGCGAGGTGACAACTCTGATATGGCCCTTTGCGGCTGGCTGAGGTACAAGCCAGTTCAATGCCTTTCTCTCCCACCATTCTGCGTAGTTTCATTTGAACAGATCCTGTGTCCATCTTTTGATCTGGATTTGTACCGCGAAAGCGAATCAGCGCAAAATTTAACAAACGTCTTTGGACAACATTCCATCTTTCCAGCAGCGTTCATTAGAATAAATTCAGTATTTTTTGCATTCTTGCCAAAAATGGCAGGCAGAACAACAAACATGGATAAAATGTAACCTACAGTGCGGAAGTAGTAATTATCAGGGTCGACCATGGAGTCTTTCCAAATGAACTAGACATTTTTCGGTTCCAATGCGGAGTCTTTCTCAGTGTACCAGTATTTCTCAGTGCACCAGTCTTTCTCAGTGCACCAGTCTTTCTTAACTTCCCAGTGTTTTCTGCCACACCTGCTTTTCCAATTATTTCACAGCCTCTCCGAACATGTCTGGTGGTCTGTTTATGATGGAAGATCCATTTTGCTGCGACACCGACAGACAAAATAAACGAGGGCCTCAGATGGTCTGCCCCTGGTGCTAGAACAGATGTGTCGCGCGCACGCTAGGCCGCAGACGGAATTAATCAAAAGTGGTCACTGAATCCAAAATACCGCTGTCATTGTTTATTCTGAGAGAGAGAGAGAGAGAGGAGAGAGAGAGAGAGAGAGAGGAGAGAGAAGAGAGAGAGAGAGAGAGCGCACGCGCGTATACAGACTGTGGATCATCTTGGGAGTTGCTGACTTTTTCAGTTAACGCTTTTCTTATCTCCATTGGTCTTGCTAAAAATACAGCCAAGGATTTTGTTACATTTTCATTATTATTGGAAAGAAAAATTGCTACCGATTTTTGATCAGTGTTTCCTGTAAAGGAATTTAGGATGTCACAACTTCTACGGTTTTCAACATAAGCAGGGCAACTGAAAAGCAGATTAACTTCATCCTCTGTTTCATTTCCACACGATGACCTCATGTTGGTTGCGTTTTCTTCACTTTGAAACCATTGTCTGAACCTTTTTTTTTTAGACCGCTTACTCTCAATCTGACTCTACCATTGATTTGCTATTGATCCAATACAAACGATACATATTTTTTCTGCTCGAAAACAACAACAACATTTACAGTCATTCGAATACAGAGGGGTTATCTTCCGGTTTCGCCATAATCTAACTTATTAGTAGTATGGAGGGGAACACGTGAAAATCATTTTATTGCAAATTAGAGCACTTTTTCAACTTGTTTACTATCTTCCTCCGGTCCTCACACTTCAGCTGCGTATTTTTATCTGGGCTCCATTTGGATATCGAACACTTTCCAAAACAGATGTATATCCCCAGTGCTCAATTTACTCACGGTTCTCACGGTGTCCATTACTTCTTTCTCTCCTTTACGGAAGACATCTGATAAACCGTCACTGTAACCGTCACTTCGTTGCCTCCATAAAACCATCTTTTCCTGGCAGCCAAATCACCTCCCTTTCTAAACACCATTACGTTTGTATTTTTAAGATTGATTCTCAGATATAATCTGTTTCTCTTTTTAAACTGTTAGTCTGGTTCTGAAGACCTAAAATGTGTATCTGACAACAGTATGACATCATCTACAAACAAAAGAAGAAAGCTTTTGACTTCCCCAGGAATTAATTGCATTCCATGCTTTCCAGTAATAGACAATTTTTTTTTATGTCCCATCTTCTGTGCCACCTCAGTGGCAATGCACCCACGCCGCTCACTCTGACAGCCACAGCCCGGCCCGCCACAGCCCCGGCACCGGCAGTACACAAGGAGCTGTAATATCAAGTCTCCGGTGGGGAAGAGACACTGCACAGCTACAGGGTCACTTCGGTGGTGTTCAGCGACGCCTGTTCTGATCCAACGCAGGACACCACCTACTAAGCCCCCTACTAACGGCGATAATTACTTAGTCGTGGAGCCGGCGTGAGTGAGCTCTCCCTCCGGAGGACGCCACCAGGTCCGTCGAACGACAGCCCCCACGGACTCGCCGATACCGGTGACTCCGACGGAATCAAACCAGGCCACAGACATGGAAAGGACATCGAAACTGAGGTCACTATGAGAGCTGGGCATGAAGGGCCACATAATGTGAGACTTTTTTTAAGCTGTTCGGTGAGAATGAGAATGATGAAGACGATGCAATGGAATTACATTACGGTCTAAGACCTCATGAGAGGGCTGTACTCCACGTTTACTTTCATAATATATTCTGGCGTCAATCAGGCCCGAGAGATACAGACACTGCAGTGTTGGTCAGGAATTTTGAGCAGCACTCTCAGAGACGCATCCACTAAGTGGATAAAACTCTAATGTATGGTCCCAGTCTCCCAACTGAACCCGCAGCAAACAACTCGGGGCAGAAAAATCCCACATGGCCCTGATGGGAATCTTTCTTTCTGCGTACGCAGGCTGATACTCCTGCGGACACCCCCTGTATAGACAGGCAAGGATTAATCCCATCTACCCAAAGGGAGTGGTCTTGTGTCTATGACCGTTTTTTTTATCTCGCCATTAAGGCAGCCATACTCCAACTTCGGGGAAGGTGCATGCTGTGTGTAACGTGTCATCCATACCAACGGCCAAACTGGCCTTCTCTTCCGAAGCGTGGTGATGGGATTTTACGTGTGTGCAAGATGTTATGCGTGTGTTCACACACGGAACTTCTGTTTATTGTCTCATTCGAAGGACTGTGTGGGAAAAAGAGTCAGAATGAATGTTGACTCCGAGGGGAAAAAATCCCCCTTTACTGATATAGCCCAGCGGAGATTCGAACCTACAATCCCAGGAACTCCAAAATTACGTTCGGCGCTCTACCACTGGGCTATTCTGGCCTCATCTAATGGGAATCGAACCCACGACCTCCCAGCCGGAAGTCCGCGACGCTAACCACTTCGCCGGGGCGGCTGATGTTATAGACAATTCTGCTGATAATCTATGAATGAAAACGGAAAAATATAGGGTTCTCTAGGCAACCTTGTCTCACTCCTCTTGAACCATTGAAATAATCAGAATAACAATATTTGTCACAAAAAACATGCCAACACAGAATCATAAATACTTCTTAAAGACTATACGTTTTGCCATTCACACCATTCCTCCACAAAACTGTCCATAACGAATTCCTGTTCACAGAGTCAAACACTTTCTAAAAATTGATTAACGCAACGTAGAGTTTGGAATTCTTCATTAAAAACTTCTGTATGACAGCATAAAGGGTGATGATGTCCAATTGTACTATAGCCTGCTCTGAAACCTGCCTGATCTTCAAGAATTGTACCTTCTTTTGCCCACATGGATAGCCTTTCGTTAAAATGTGTGTATAAACTTTACTTAGAACAGTTGTTAAGGCTATGCCACTATAATTCTCTGGCTGATTGACGTCTTCTTTCTTATATAATGGTGCGATAATGGATTGCGACCACATTTAGGGAAAATCCATGATCAAACGATTTGTTGAAAAAGATCAGCAGAAAATCGACATAACAACATCTGCGTGTTTCAATAATTCAGCTATGATTTTGTCAGGTCTGGTGCTCTTCCCAGACTTGAGATGACCAATACTAGCAAGATCCTCCTGTCTGGAAATCGCTTCACTAAATGATGCATCAGAAATATTCAATGTTTGTTTATCACCATTGACTTTGTATTGCTCAGGCTGTGGCGTTATATCTAATTCGTTAAATGATAAGAAGAAATGTTCGTACCACTGATCTATAGCTATTGAATTGTAGATAAGCGATTATCTGTTCAATGACCGGACTGCCTGCCAAAATAGTTTAGAATCATGTACTGACTGCTTTAGTGTAATCAACTTTCCTTGATTGCACTCTGTTTTGCTTTGGTTTAACATATACTTATATTCCTTTCTCTCCTTAATGTACACCTCTCTTTTTTTTGTTGACACGCTTTCTTTGCTTGCTTAGTTCCTTAGTAATCCCCCAACTGCTTTCTTATTGTGGTGAGCATCAAACCAGTCACTCTTTCTCTTCTTATCTCCTGTCGATCACATCACACATGCAGCTGTCGCGCATAGCGACTTCATCACTATTCTTGAGAAGCTTCGATATCTGTATCAAGAACAGAAAAAACGGTATCTAATTTTCGTTTGAAATCAGCAGATTTTTGTTCATGTTGATATGTGTACAAATACTCCTCTGACCATACATAGCGATTCTCATTACTGTTTTGAACTGTACATGACAGATCAAATTCTTGCTCCACATTTTTCCAAATACACCCTACAGGCAAGTGCCAGGAATCAATCTGATCACCAACATATGAATTACAATTGCACACAGACAACATATCTTTCGACATTATGACTTAAGCTATTACATTAGCTCGGTGAAACATAAGTAAAATTACCACTAGAATCATTGTCAAATCAAACGTTCAAATTGACACAATTAAACATGTAACAAAAATTCAATAAAGATTGACCGAAATTATTCACAATATTATCTTTCGAGTTCCTGTTCCACATTTCCTCATTACTGTCATCATCATCATCAAGAGAGAGAGAGAGAGAGAGAGAGAGAGAGAGAGAGAGAGAGAGAGAGAGAGAGAGAGAGAGAGAGAAGGAAGGGGGGGGAGTAAAAGAAAGAAAGAAAAACAGACAGACAGACAGAGAGGGGGTGGGGTGGGGGAGAGACACTAGAGACAGAGACACTGAGATAGATAAACAAATAGACAGGCAGACATAGATACAAGCAAAGAGAGGGAGAGAGATTAAGAGAGACAAACAGACAGACAAGCAAAAAGGCAGACAGATAAGCAAGGAGAGTGAGAGAGTGAGCGAGAGACTGAAAGAAAGTTGGGGGGGGGATAGAGAGAGAGAGAGAGAGAGAGAGAGAGAGAGAGAGAGAGGAGGAGACAGAGACAGGCAGACAGACAGAGAAAGGGGGAGGGAGGGAGGGAGGGGGTGCATATTAAATGTTTATTTCTCAAATCATGACTAACACATAAAACTGAATGTTTTGGGGTGGGGGAGTTAATCTAAAACGGGGGGGGGGGGGGGGGGGGGGGGGGGGGGGTGGGTCATTCTGGCGTGGTTTGCTTTAACTCCCGGGAGTTAAAATTGGCACGTGCTAATTCTAACTCCCGGGGAGTTAAAAAGTGGAGGGGAGTTAAAATGGATCCATACACCGGTGCCAGGGCTGCGGCGGGACTGATCGGGCTGTGGCTGTGGACGGTTTACATTAATGAGCGGTGTGGGTGAAATGCCACTGAGGTGGCACAGAAAATGGGACAGTAAAAAAAAAAAAAAAAAAAAAAAAACCGCAACTGAAATGCCTTGCATAAGTAAATCAATAAATTTCTCTCAATCATATCTTTTCTAGAAGCTAGAAGCAAACTTACGCGAAACTGGTTCGGATGATTATAATGTTTTTGTGGTATATATCGCATTCCTAAATCACTTAATGCAGAGCAACACAAAACAAAATGCAATTCATCTTCATTTCCCTTTTTGCAAAGAGGACAACGCAAATCAATCTCAGAGTGTTTCTTGTAACGATAATAATGTACAGCAATCTCTAGAAAAAAAAAAGAACACACACACACACACACACACACACACACACACACACACACAACACACACACACACACACACATCTAAACCTTGTCATATGCATTTCTGATGTTTGTGTAAATCTATTTTCAAATACGGTTTGATATCATGTATGGTGCAAAATGCCCTGTACATGTTTATATATATAATATCTCACTGTAAATTCCAATCTTGCCATCGACATGAAACCAGTGTGTCTTCAAATTAAAGCAAAAACTTTTTAACATTCTGATCTCCTTGGTTTGCCCATACATATCCAAAACCAAGCTGATACAGCTCGCAACGAATGTTAAACGCCCAGTTTCTTTTTGTCTCGTGTATCTAAATCGTGTATCTAAATCGTGTATCTAAATCGAATGACATTCTGTACGCCTTCTGTGGTAGTCTGTTATCATCCATTGTCGTTAATTTCAACCAGTAACGGATACAACGTATTGCACAGTTTATAGAAATCGGATATCTATCAGTTTCTCTATATACAAAGTCATTGGGCATCCGCATTTCAATTTCCCAAAACTTCTGTAAGGAAAATGAATAATCTTCTTCACATTGACGTGCTGCATCATCCACACCCCAAAGTTCCGTGCGGTACAGGGCTATTGGCTGAACTTGAGAATCAAATAGTTTCAAAAATAGATTCAAATTATTATCATTCAAAACCAAATTCCCGCAAGATACACAACGCTGCATTTTTCGCTTAACCTGTTAGGTCATAACATGCTGAAGTGAAACTGAGTTTGGTGGAAGTATTTATATGCATTCACAACAGGCATGTTTTTATTATCATATGTCCATTTTCTCTTGCTGATAAATGACCGCCTTTTTAAAGACGATAATGTTGCTTGTGTTCAAATTTACCTTTAGGTCAAGATTAGATGCAACTCTTCGCAGACTATTCAGCTGTTTCTGTAGACCTGTTACTGTTTCTGCTAATAAAGTACGTCATCTGCAAGTAATTAAACGAATAACTCAAAATAGTCGACTGTGAATAAAGTTCCATGCTTACCGTTTTCAATAACCTAAAAAAAAAGTTCATTTGTAAGAAGTGAAAACGGAATTGGGCTACATACATCGCCATGTTTTACACCATATGTACGTTTGATATAGTCTGCTTATTTAGATCCACATCTAACCCTAGTTTTGATGTTATTGTATATGCTTCGGATACAATGATACAGTTTGCCTTTTATTCCATTCTTTGCAAGAATACACCATAAAATGTTTCGATTTGAATGTTCAAACGCTTTTTTTTTCAAAACCTGCGAAGGTCATGTATAACTTCCGATTAAAAGAGAACTGTTCTTGTACTAACGCTAATAATTAAACATGTGGTCAATGGTTGAATAATTCTTTTTTAAAACCAGCTTGGCGCTCACCGGTGATGTTATTTTCTTCAGCCCAGTCCTGTAAACGACTATTTGTACCTGTACTATAAAACTAACTGTTGATATCACATAAAGTAATACACCTGTAGATGTTCGGATTATTGACATCACCCCTCTTGTATAATGGTAGCACAGTTCCTTCCGTCCAACTTTCCGGAAAAACACCATTTTGAAACAAGGCATTAAAAATACAACGGAAAAAAAAAATCTAAGACAGTCATTTGCACTTTTTGATAATTCTCCAATTATTCCATCTGGACCAGCATCTTTTTTTTAGATTTAATCTTTTTCAGTGCCAGCGTAATTTCTTCACTTGAATTGGTCTGTTGAAATAGTCATTGTACTCCTCAATGGATCCACATCCTCTTCGCGAGCTTCTTTCTCCAGTAGTCCTTTAAAATGACGAAACCAATCATCAACAGAAATATTGTTACTAATGTGCTTCCTCTTCAGTAATAGTTTATGTACGTAGCTGTATTATCATTATTATTCTTTTGTGCTTCACTTGAAGAAGGCCACGAGGCCAAACTTTGTGAAACATGAAGAGCGGAATTGTGATTTTGTGTACTATTTTCTTCCCTTTGGAGGACTATTGCTTTTGCTTCTCAATTTAGTTTTTTCCTATTCTGCATTCTTTGTCATACCACTCGTCTCTGTTCTGATCAGATCCTATTTTGATTACTGTTCTCATACATTTGGCACTTCGTTTAATGCAGTTGTTAAAGGTAATGCTAAATCTATGTTAATATCAATCTGGCTAACAGCTAATTCTAACAATTTTACGAGCATCACTAGTGTTCATTGAGGTAATAAATGTTCCGGATCCCTCCATTTCACTGTTACACGCAATTTTATTTACAAGTTGTGTCTTTGCGTGTGTGGTGACTTTCTCGTTTCTGTTTGAGGCATGTAAGCAGAATTCAATGGGCATATGATCTGACTCAAACCTTTCATTTATACTGAGTTCAAATGAAGAATAATGCCTAAAAACACATCACTAGACACAATAAAGTAATCACTGACACTGCTGCCAGAATCTGAGATGTATGTGTAGCAAAATTGAAGGTCGCCAATACATGCACTATTCATAATACATAAGTCTAGTACACAATTTTAGCGAGCGTTTTCCATGTGTTTAGGACTTTATCTTGAGAGTTTCTTTTTACATTCAAAGGGTTACTTTTACATAATAAACTGACAATACTTTCACCTGATGAATCAGCAGCATTTAAACTGGCAGTTCTGCTATTCAAGTCTCTAGAAAATACAATATATACATCATCAAAATCTAAGAGACAATTAGTTAATTTAAGCATTCCTCAAGTAAATTGATGCCATTGTCAAAAAAAGAATAAAATGGCCCTTCCGGTGGTACATAAACGCAAATATACAACATATCTTTGGGAGTGCCTGACATAACTTTGTTAATGAGGAAAACCACGAAGTTTGAGTAATGAACATCAACATGGCGTATATACGAGGCATAGACGTTTTTAAAGAGACACGCAATGCCGCCTGATGAGAAAACCTGTTTTGTGAATGTAACTGCAGACTTACAGAAAATCGAGTATTCTGCAAACAAATCAGAATGAAATGTGTCCAAAAAACGTTTCAACAAAACAAATGGAATCGAAGGAATGGATGTATGCAGTAAAAGTTTTGTCTCGTGACATCGGAATTAAACCATTAATATTCCAATGCAACATTTATACATGTTGTTTACAAATGTACAAGAGCCCGTTGTCATGCTATTCTCACCAACTATAGTTCGTGTAATACCACGCTCAACACAACACTCACCCCTCCTTTTAGCACGGGCCCAATTGTCACTGTCACCGTCACTGTCACACTCACGGGATTCACACACGCGCGCCTATGCAGTGGAATCGTCACTCACTGTTTCCATAGTCGGTGTTACATATGAAAAGAGTTCCCTTTAACCTAACAGGAAACAAAGGGTTACTCATTCTTGGAGAAATCTCCTTGCTAGAGGAGCGGCCAGTTCCCTGAGGATTTCCTTTTTCGTTGACTGAAAACTTGTGTCAATTTATGACGAGATGACCATAAACCATCGCCACTCTCATCTCTTGCTTTTCTCAGGTGAGGAATCAACCTCCGTCTGATTTTCGAACCCGCCGTGAGAAGTCTTCCCCAATGAAGATTCCCTACCCTCGCAGTTTCCGCTTTGCTTTCAAGAGCCGCACCTTGTCCTTGAAGAAAGTGCAGCACATACTCACAAGGGAGGTGTGCTTACCATTCAGGCGGTGCAGGCATTCAAAAGGGACGTCCTTGGCCATTTTCATCTTGTCCGTGAACAGTTCAGCAACGGCTGCCTCAAGGTGCTCAGACGTTTCGTTGTTTGACCTCGTGAGACCATGGATAATTAGATTTTCACGCTTGGATCTACACTCCAGGTCGTCTGTCCTCTTGTTTATGTCGACCAGTCTTTTCTAACTCAGAATGTTTCTTCAAGAGATCGTTATTTTCTTGCCGCAGAGAAGCACAGTCCTCCCGAAGATCGTGTAACACTCCCTGCGGTGATGAGTAACAGTCTCTTAGGCTTTTCATATCGGCTTTCACTTCATCGAATTCAAAGTAGAGACTGTCGAGTTTTGTTAGAACGTCAGTGACAGTTGGGCTTTCTTCGCGTGATAGAGTGCTGGTCGAGGAATTGCTCACTCTAGCACGTGGTGGTGATGAAGACTGGGATCCAATCTGCGTCTGACGCGAGGCCCTGGGTTCATATCCACGTTCCCACACTGGGGCATTAATAAACCGCCCCAGAAGGAAAACAGTACATACCATCCACCTTCCTCTTCAATCGGAGACCGGATTTCCACTCTGATTACCAACACGTTTATACCTGAAAAAAAAAAAAAATAAAACGACCGCAGTGCTGTCTCCAATCTAGTTTTTCAGATGGCATGGCGCGCCGTGGTGTGGCTCAGTATAGGATAGCCGACATCGTGGACATGGCGGAGAATGCCAACGATGGGACACGGAAGAATAGGCACGGAAAATATCTTAGATGTTTTGGTCTCGCTTTGTGCAAGTTGTTTTCATGGCGAATTGGTGTGAACACATCTTTATTCACAAATCAGTACGATATATATTATATATATATATATATATATATATATATATATATATATATATATAATACAAACAGCTGCAACGAGCTGAAAGCTTACAGTGTGCATGGCCACTTACACATACCCATGCCCGTGTCCGTTGGTTTGTTACTTCGGCTGAGGAGGCTGTATCTTAACTTGTGCATGTTCGTTTGTTCGCTTGTTTTGCCATCTCCCAACAGGATTACGCTAAAGACACCGACTAACTTTGATCAAAGTTGATGAAAAGATGGCGTGTTGACTGGGACGAACCATTTGAATTTTAGTGCGGATCCGTTGCACAGGTCCGTTTTAAGGGGCGGATCCACGACCCCTTCTGCAAAATTTTACAAATTTTCCACTGAGCACAGTGAAGCTGCTGTTAGGAATTGATAAACTGGCAGTAACACATTCCTATTGAACACGAACACATATTATTGATAAAAGCGTAGATAGTAGGCCTGTTCCGGAAAAAAAGAAGTGGAGGAAAATACGAACACCTTTTATTGATAAACTCGTAGATAGTAGACCTTTTCCGAAGAAAAAAAAAACAGTGGATGACAACGCCTGTCTTTTCCATTGCAAATGGAATTACTTTTCCTCTCAGTTTGCGGGTCAAGTAAATAACCCCAGAGAGTCAAATATCTTATTCGAATCTCACGCGAGAGTAGCGATCGGGATATCGACTGTCTGTATTAAAAGTGCACCGCCCCACAACCATTTTTGTCATGTTTTCTGTCTGATTGAACTGTAAAGCTGACTTGTAGGGCAAAACTGCTTTGGGCGTGCGCACCTGCAGCACTTGTCCCATGAAACGGCGGGATGACTCTCAATGATGGCGAGCCGAAACACAGATTGCCTGCCATGCAGATTTCCGAACATTGTCTATTCGTGTTTGCCATATCAGATCACTACAAGCACGTTTGTAATAGCCCTTTCAGTCTGTACCTGTTGTTGCCTCCCCTAATGGGAAGCATTATGTTTCACTTATAAAATATTTACTTACAGAGATTTAAAATGTCGTACACTTTGGCACGAACTGGGAACAAATAATGGATTCAGGACTTCTCGACCTCGCCTCGAAATGCGTACTCTCCCGAACGCCCCTCCAGTTACAATGGTTTCCACAGACTTGAGTCTAAAACTGACACTCAATATCTGAAGAACGTGGTTCGTCCGTTTGGATGTATGACACACTGTGTACGAAAAGACAGGTAAAACAAAAAATCCCCCAAGCCGATTGTAACTTCAGCCAGCCAACTAACGAAGAATAACGGAAAAAAAGAAACAGGATTAGATAATATCAAAAATACTAAAGGATAAAAAAGGTTATGAATTTTAGTTCATTTTTTTCGCTGCGTAATGAAGGAAAATCCCAGTGCCTTTTCTGTCTGGGAGTTGGCAACAAAACAACCTTCCAAAATATTTTAAGGCGATGCAAATACAAATCATCTCAGATTGATCGCCTCATTTTATTTTTGTTTTTTAAAACAATGAAAAAGAAGGGTGAAAATCTAAGAATTGAAAAACAAAATTTTCCAGCGCTGCATCCAAATGTGGACGGCCGAACTTGCAGGACAAGGCTCCGACTACGAGAAGTGTAGAAACGTGGAGTGGATTCATTAGTATGGGATACGGAATGGCCTAGGGAAACAGTTTTTAATACGCATAAAGAGAGAGAGAGAGAGAGAGAGAGAGAGAGAGAGAGAGAGAGAGAGAGAAGAGAGACAGACAGACAGACAGACAGACAGACAGGGTGGTGGAAAACATGCTCTTTCTAAGAAATCTTAGAAAGCATTCAAGTATTAAACGACCAGAGACAGCCTGCATATCTGGCCTCCAGACATAACAATTAATAAGCTGCATTGGGACCTTTCCGCTAAACGTTGTTCCAAAACCACATAGCTGCATTGGGACCTTTCCGCTAAACGTTGTTCCAAAACCACATAGCTGCATTGGGACCTTTCCGCTAAACGTTGTTCCAAAACCACATAAGCTGAATTGGGGCCTTTCCGCTAAACGTTGTTCCAAAACCACATAAGCTGAATTGGACCTTTCCGCTAAATGTTGTTCCAAAACCACCTAAGCTGCATTGGGACCTTTCCGCTAAACGTTGTTCCAAAACCACATAAGCTGAATTGGGACCTTTCCGCTAAACGTTGTTCCAAAACTGTCGCCCCCACATCTGCCTCATTTGGTTTCTGTACTTGACTTAGTTTCCCCCCTCTATGCGTGAGATGACTTTTTCTCCCCTCTATGCGTGAGATGACTTTTTTCCTCCCCTCTATGCGTGAGATGACTTTGTTTCTCCACTCTATGCGTGAGATGACTTTGTTTCTCCACTCTATGCGTGAGATGACTTTTTTCCTCCCCTCTATGCGTGAGATGAATTTGGTTCTCTACTCTATGCGTGAGATGACTTTGTTTCTCCACTCTATGCGTGAGATGTCTTTGTTTCTCCACTCTATGCGTGAGATGACTTTGTTTCTCCACTCTATGCGTGAGATGACTTTGTTTCCCCTCTATGCGTGAGATGACTTTGTTTCCCCTCTATGCGTGAGATGGTTTGTTTCTCCTCTATGCGTGAGATGACTTTGTTTCCCCTCTATGCGTGAGATGGTTTGTTTCTCCTCTATGCGTGAGATGACTTTGTTTCCCCTCTGTGCGTTAGATGGTTTGTTTCTCCTCTATGCGTGAGATGGCTTTGTTTCCCCTCTATGCGTGAGATGGTTTGTTTCCCCTCTATGCGTGAGATGGTTTGTTTCTCCTCTATGCGTGAGATGACTTTGTTTCCCCTCTATGCGTGAGATGGTTTGTTTCTCCTCTACACGTGAGATGGCTTTGTTTCCCCTCTATGCGTGAGATGGTTTGTTTCTCCTCTATGCGTGAAATGGCTTTGTTTCCCCTCTATGCGTGAGATGGCTTTGTTTCCCCTCTATGCGTGAGATGGTTTGTTTCTCCTCTATGCGTGAAATGGCTTTGTTTCCCCTCTATGCGTGAGATGACTTTTTCTTCCCTCTATGGGTGAGATGACTTCGTTTCCCCTCTATGGGTGAGATGACTTTGTTTCCCCTCTATGCGTGAGATGGCTTTGTTTCCCCTCTACGCGTGAGATGGCTTTGTTTCCCCTCTACGCGTGAGATGACTTTGTTTCCCCTCTATACTTGAGATGGCTTTATTATTTCTTGCAGTCATTGCAACACCAAGCTGCTCTGAAAATTGCTCAGTTGCTTACCCTTGGAATTTATTAGTTCATTATAGTTCAGTCCGTTGCGGATTCAGTCCAAGAATTGGCCCTTAGCATTTGTGTCTTAAGATGTTATCTTTTTGTATTCTGTACTTTTCACAAGAAAATGTCGCTTATTTTGTTGTTTCATAATTTTCTTTTGCTTCTTAGGTGGGACCTTTGGTGAGTTTTTTGAAAACTCAACAAACATACTATGGTTATTGCACACCAGCCTTTCTCTGGGATAGCATTCTGCTTAAAACCGAAAAGGCAGAGGAGGCAAGTTAGGACTCTTCGAGATCACTGAGGAGAAACAATCAGGTTCCGAAATACCGATATCTGAGAAGAAGTTATGACGTTCAGTGAGTTTCCTTCCCTTTGGAGATTGTCTCCCCTATGGAGACTATAAACTTGCTGAAGGCTCATTTTGAGAAGCATTTATTATTATTCAATTATCCACTCAAACTCACACTATCAGTTAGGCAGAATAATCTACCACTGCAGATAGAAAGGGTCATCTCCCAGTATTTTTTCAATTTTCTTCTTCTTCTGCGTACGCAGGCTGATACTCCTGCGGACACCCCCTGTACTGGGAGGGGAGTTTTGTGTGTATGACCGTTTTCATACTGCCATTAAGGCAGCCATACTCCATCTTCGTGGAAGGTGCATACTATGTGTAACGTGTCATCCATACCAACGGCCAAACTGGCCTTCTCTTACGAAAGTTGGTGATGGGATTTTTTCAATCTAAAACAAGAGCAAGCTTTGTTTATAATACATTATTTCTTGCAGTCAATGCAACACCAAGCTGCTCTGAAAATTGCTGGAATAGTACTCAGTTATTTACCCTTGGATTTTGTTAGTTCATTATTTTTATATATATATATATATATATTGTGTGTGTGTGGGTGCGCGTGCTTGCGTTCATCTGTGCGTGCGTGCGTTCTTACAGGTGTTGTATGTGTGTGCATATGTTTGTGTGTTCACGTGTGTGTTGCATGCATACGAACGTTTAAAAATGTGAGGAAAATGCCAGCTTGTAGGCTCTGTGGTCACCCAAGACTTGAATAGGCTGATTTGTCTTGGCAGCAATGAAAGTGAAACTGAAACCCTAGGGTTAGCTTCTCTGTCTTTGAAACTGATTATTCCATCATCCTGCTATATAAGAAAGACGGGAAGAAGGAGTATACCAGAATTTTATTTACAGCCACTCATTTTCGAAACTTCCTGACACAAAGTAATTTACACCAAAGGGCAAACTACCTTTTCCATCACCTAAATTTCGTGCTGTTGACTCCGAAGCCATTAGATTGACGCAGAACATGCAAGTCTCACATCGGAGACGATGCTGTATTATACCAAAATTGTAAGTTCTGAAGAACTCTGACATGAAATATTCACAAAGTGGAGGATTGGACCTGACCCCAGCTTCGCCTCTCTCTCTCTCTCTCTCTCTCTCTCTCTCTCTCTCTCTCTCTCTGTTTCTGAAAGATTATGAAGTCATCCAAATATAATGGTCTGTGGGCGGCACTTCTAGTTTCTTGCAGACACAGAACATCAAAGTCACACGCTAGTTTTTCAATTGTTGAGATCCTCTTTCTGGCACTGGAGCAGTTCCAAGTACAAATCCTGGAATATTTCTTGGATAGTCTTTCAGCTTTTGTTATATTCCTACCTACCTTTCTTCTTCTCCCACCTCTTTTGCTAGGCCGACTATTGTTTTGAGGGGATCCAGTTTTATGTCCCAAAGCTTGAACCCGAAGATCCCCAAGGTGCAAGTAAGACAAAGTATTTTGAGAACCCATAGAAAGGTATTCTTGGTGTTGAGGGGTCATAAGCGGTCGCCCAGACAGAGCCTCGTAACAGGTAAGGACAATGTATGTCTGTACATGTAGGGGACGCCTGCATGTGACCAGACTGTCTCACCAACATACATGCATCCATCCATCAAGCTACCACCATGTGTGACCAGACTGCTGTCACCAACATACATACATACATACATACATCCATCCATGAAGTTACCATCATATGTGACCAGACTGCCCTCACCAACATCCATCCATCCATCCATCAAACCACATCAATGTGTCGTATTTCAAATGCATTATTTTCTCTGCTTGGTCACAATATCAGTCTATCTGTTTCTCTGTCTACTTTGTTTTTAATAATCTATTGCAAACAAGAGAGAGAGAGAGGAGAGAGAGAGAGAGAGAGAGAGAGAGAGAGAGAGAGAGAGAGAGAGAGAGAGAGAGAGAATCTAAAGTACACACAGACATGACTTCCTTTTCTATTCAGATATGATATATAGATCGAACAAATAATGGGAGAAAAACGGGAGACGTAATGGTACAGAAACTCGTGCACAAGGTATTGCAAGTACACTGGTGAGAAACATAGAGAAACATAGACACAGAGAGAGAGAGAGAGAGAGAGAGAGAGAGAGAGAGATACAGACAGACAGACAGACAGACAGACAGACAGACAGACAAACGGAGACAGAGACAGAGAGTGAGAGAGTGCACACAATCATCTTCCCTCCTCCCAGCCACTAAATGTTTACTGGCCCAAGGTTGGTGTGCAAACAAACGGATCGGTGGGCTGTCAGCAGTCACCACTGGTCAGTCACCTTGACCTTCTTTCACTGCTCACACCACCATAGGATGAAGGTCGAACACCTGCTCTTTTCCGCCCCCCCCCCCCCCCCCCCCCCCCCCCCCCCCCCCCCCCCCCCCCCGATTTCTCCCCTGATTACGGTGGGCAATTATTCGATACATCAGGGCTGTGGTTATCAGACTGAATCACCCTTCATTCCCCCCTTCCCTGCCTTCCTCTGTTTCATTTTCCCCCTCCCTCTCTTCCTCTGTCTCATTTTAGAATCATTCCGCCCTCTATGTCCCCAAATTACATCCGTAAATAGCAAATTGATCAACACGCTTTCCACCTTCCGATTTCCATCCGTCTTTTCTCTCACCAGATATATGTCTCCCATAGCACCTTTTTCTCACACCACCTACCTTCCTCTTTTTATCCCCCCCAACTCCTCCTCCTCCCTCCCTCTCCTCATATGTTCCTCCTCCATTTTCTGCTTCTTCCATCCTCTCAAGTCCCACTCCCTCATTCATGCAGCTGCTGCCATCATCGGTCCATGTGTTCCCGATGGGAATACCAGATGTTCAAGTTCTAGGGTCGGCTGTAATCCTTTGTTTTGTTTGTTTTTAAGTTTTCAAGTCATTAGCCTGTTCACACAACTTTAAGATTTAAGTCGGACTAAATCTGCATGATACATTCATTGTAGCGGTGCTATGAGTCTGTAAGAAACGCTCATGGGAAATAGCCAAATTGAGCCGGGAAAGAACCAGAAAGATATAACTGCTTATTTTGTTGTGTAACGGTATGTAGGGCACATGGTTTTGTGTATTATTGTCCACAGTTACAGACACACCACTACAACAACAACACATTGAAATGGATAATATAAAGACTTGTTTATTGCACAGCATTCCAGACTAAAATTTGCAGCCAAGGTTAACAATCAGTCGTTGAGGACAACAAAGACACCACTGCACTGTTCTGCCATGCTGTGTAATATTCATGATCTCTTCAGTGACTGGCTGCCTAACACTTGCCATTTTCAACCTCTCTCCTCCATCCCCGCCTCCTCCTCTCTGCTTCAGTCCTTGTCTTCTCATACTTTGCCCCAACAGACTTCGTGTTCTTTTCTCTACACAAATCCTATCTTGTCCTTCATTTGTTCGCCAGTCCACGACAATCTTAGTCTCTTCTTAGTTAAGATTAGCAATTAATATCCGCCTGAACACAGCAGATAATGCCACGGACGTGCAGTCCTGGGAGTTGTAGGTTCAAGTCCCATCAGAGGCATTCATTTGTCATACTTTTAGCCCTGGCTGCTCGTATTCAAAGTTGATTGCTGTGGTTTCAGATTGCAAGACTAGTACCACACAGACGAGTTACACACACGCAATGGATCCCTCTCTTAGATTGTTGTTCGAAATTTTTGGCCAACACTGCAGATGTCTGCATCTCTTGGGCCTCGTCGATGGCCTTTCATATAGACTCTGACTACACTGGAAGTCAGTGGCATCACCTTCATACTCCTAATTATCTTTGATCACCATCTTAAAACTTAGATCCTGTGGCCGCTCATGCAGTGCTGTTGTAAGTACGTCTGAGAGAGAGAGAGAGAGAGAGAGAGAGAGAGAGAGAGAGAGAGAGAGAGAGAGAGAGACAGACAGACAGACAGACAGACAGACAGACAGAGACAGAGACAGAGACGGAGAGAGACAGAGAGAGAGACAGAGACAGAGAGACAGAGAGATGCAGAGAGAGAGAGAGAGAGAGAGAGAGAGAGAGAGAGAGAGAGAGAGAGAGAGAGAGAGACAGACACAGACACAGACACAGAGATACAGACAGACAGACAGACAGACAGGAAAATAGACAGGCAGGCAGTGACTGGGGCTGAATTAAAGAAATCAAAGAATTCAAGCAGCAAACGCCTTAGATGTGTCCCGCCGGCATCCAAAGGTCATATGACAAGGAGGAACGAAGGGAACTGGGATGGGAAGAGGGGGGGGGGGGGGGGGATTGAGTTAGGTGTGGAGAGGGGACCTTTTATCTCGACAGTTTTCGGTCAAGTCAAACATCTGAGAAAAGAATAACAGGAGACTATCATTCTCCCACCCTTCTACTTCTCATCCACCCCGCCCTTCTATTGAAAATGCATCCCACATCCACCGCATCCCAGCCAAATCAAAGCTCATGATCCGGAGAAAGAACAAGATCCACCCCGCCCTTCTATTGAAAATGCATCTCACATCCACCGCATCCCAGCCAAATCAAAGCTCATGATCCGGAGAAAGAACAAGATGATCTGTCTGCTGATAATGTATCACAGGGCTACAGGGAGACACCCCCGTGTGCAGATGAAGACCAGGATTCAGCTCCAAAGGGACAAGAGGCAGGGCTTCCAGATGAAGAAGTCGGCAGCTCAGAAGGAGGAAACGAAGCCGCAGAATCCAGAGGACCAGACATCCAGACTGACATTCGGTCCGGTCGGTCAGCTCCAGATTTACCTGGGAATAATTTCAGCACGTGTGACGTTGAAGCTGGAGATCAACCTCTGTGCGCCAGTGCTGGTCAGATCGAGACCGGGGGTAAGACTGGAACAGAAAGACACGGGCGAATGCAAAAGGGCAGAAGTTAGCCAGGCTGGTAATACAAGCGGACTTTTTTTTTCCAAAGTGCAAACGCTTTTATTTGCTTGTGAAGAAATTTACAGATGGAAAACGTGAAAAGAAAGAAAGAAACAACAACAACAACAACAACAACAAAAAACAGCACTACAAAAACCAAAAATGACAGTAGATCTTATCTTACATAAATACACTACAAAGCTGCAATAAGTTTGCAAAAAGAACAGCGATTCCTATTTAACGTATACATATTACAAAATAAGTACAACATTGTGTCTACACTGTCAGTGTCACACATTAACCTTACTATTTTGGAGCGTTGTCCTTTTTTTCAAAATCAATAGTCAGAGAGAGACAGACAGACAGACAAAAAGACAGACAGACAGACAGAGACAGAAAAAAAAACACAGCCCTAGATTCCTAAAATTTTCTGTACAGAAGCATAGCAATCGACATCAACAGTACAAATAAATTACTTATCAAGAAACGACGGTTGGCTTTTAGCTGCCACGCCAGGCTTTGCTCAGGACAATACATATACATACACGTGCGCGGGCGAGCACGCGCACACAAATCTTAGTTTTCAATAAAAAAAAAATCATATTGTTGCCATTTGTTTGCAAAATCAACATAGTTCATATTCATTTTTGCAATGCATTTTTCTACTTGGTAGTTGTTTTTTAAATATTTCCTGAAGACAGGAAACAGACGAAGCACCTTTTCAAGTGTGGATTTATATACAAAGAACTTTGCAGAGGTAATAATGTAATCGAGTATGATGTCAGTTTTCATCCGAGAGTCAGTGCCAAGCAGAACAAGTTCCTTTGATAATACAATTTCAGGTACACTAGAGCAATTGTCTTTTAAGAAATTCTGAAGGTCAGTCCAAAAATGTGTTGTCACGTCGCATGTGAAAAATAGATGATCTATAGTTTCCTTTTCAACACTTACAAAAAGTACATTTGTTATTTTCAACGATGTTCATTTTTTCAAGAACAGTATTTGTAGCCAGGATCCTGTGAATTAATCTCATCTGAACCCATTTCAGTTTAATTTCTTTTATTTTGTGTGTGCGAAGAAATGTATTTTTCCTCTTCAATTCTTTACCTATTTCATCGTCCCATTTCTCACAGCACCTTGGCTGTGAGTTATCTGCATTTAAGACGAGCGGACTTATCAAAGGCAGAAGTTAGCCAGGCTGGTAACACGAGCGGACTTATCAAATCAAAGGGCAGAAGTTAGCCAGGCTGGTAACACGAGCGGACTTATCAAATCAAAGGGCAGAAGTTAGCCAGGCTGGTAAGACGAGCGGACTTATCAAATCAAAGGGCAGAAGTTAGCCAGGCTGGTAAGACGAGCGGACTTATCAAATCAAAGGGCAGAGGTTAGCCAGGCTGGTAACACGAGCGGACTTATCAAATCAAAGGGCAGAAGTTAGCCAGGCTGGTAAGACGAGCGGACTTATCAAATCAAAGGGCAGAAGTTAGCCAGGCTGGTAACACGAGCGGACTTATCAAATCAAAGGGCAGAAGTTAGCCAGGCTGGTAAGACGAGCGGACTATCAAATCAGAGGGCAGAAGTTAGCCAGGCTGGTAAGACGAGCGGACTTATCAAATCAGAGGGCAGAAGTTAGCCAGGCTGGTAAGACGAGCGGACTTATCAAATCAGAGGGCAGAAGTTAGCCAGGCTGGTAAGACGAGCGGACTTATCAAATCAAAGGGCAGAAGTTAGCCAGGCTGGTAAGACGAGCGGACTTATCAAATCAAAGGGCAGAAGTTAGCCAGGCTGGTAAGACGAGCGGACTTATCAAATCAAAGGGCAGAAGTTAGCCAGGCTGGTAAGACGAGCGGACTATCAAATCAAAGGGCAGAAGTTAGCCAGGCTGGTAACACGAGCGGACTTATCAAATCAAGGGCAGAAGTTAGCCAGGCTGGTAAGACGAGCGGACTTATCCAATCAAGGGCAGAAGTTAGCCAGGCTGGTAACACGAGCGGACTTATCAAATCAGAGGGCAGAAGTTAGCCAGGCTGGTAACACGAGCGGACTTATCAAATCAAAGGGCAGAAGTTAGCCAGGCTGGTAAGACGAGCGGACTTATCAAATCAAAGGGCAGAAGTTAGCCAGGCTGGTAACACGAGCGGACTTATCAAATCAGAGGGCAGAAGTTAGCCAGGCTGGTAACACGAGCGGACTTATCAAATCAGAGGGCAGAAGTTAGCCAGGCTGGTAACACGAGCGGACTTATCAAATCAAAGGGCAGAAGTTAGCCAGGCTGGTAAGACGAGCGGACTTATCAAATCAAAGGGCAGAAGTTAGCCAGGCTGGTAAGACGAGCGGACTTATCAAATCAAAGGCAGAAGTTAGCCAGGCTGGTAAGACGAGCGGACTTATCAAAGGGCAGAAGTTAGCCAGGCTGGTAACACGAGCGGACTTATCAAAGGGCAGAAGTTAGCCAGGCTGGTAACACGAGCGGACTCATCAAACAACGATCAGCTAGCCAAGGCAGCCGGGCAGCAGCAGGGAGGCGTTTAAAAGGGTCAGTGCTGGTTGTGGATCACAATGCAGTGATAAACGGAGAAGAAAATGGTGGAAGAGTGCACTCACCAGGGTTTGAGTATGGTGATCGGGGGAACAAGAAGGAAAGCAAGCTTTCTGCTCATAGAGCTGTCATCAGGCTTAGAGTTAGTGGGTGACAGAGACAGATCTTATATGAGGACTGACAATAAAAAGAAGGAATGAACAGAGCTCAGAGACAAAAGGAAGTTAACTGGGGTTAAGCAGTGAGTAGGAATCATGAGCAAATTAAAGTAGAAAGCAAGAAGGCCTGTTCAAAAACGCATACAGGCCGGGCATCATGTTATCCAAGTGGGTACATGAAACGGGCACAAAAACGAATGCTACTTTTTCCAAATAGGGCAAATGCCCGGAAAACAGCTATGAGCATAACAGTTGAAATGCGTTGTCTGGTCAAAACATGCTTAGAACCGTCAGCTTTTTATTTTTATAATGTACGCAGACTATATAAAAAGTTATATAATCAAGATTTGGTTAACCTTGTAACTACCCACGATTTCATTACGTTTACAGAAATTTTTGTTTCAGAAGATTTTGATTCAATTGCTTTTTTTCAGATTATGATTCTTTCATTTCCAAAGCTCAGAAACTGTCAAAACAGAGGAGATACTCGGGAGGAATTTTGGTTCTTGGCAAAAAGTGTTTTTCTAAATTCATTTCCCATATGCAAGTTACGAATGACGGTGTGGTTGTGCTTAAAACATCTAGAGAGCTATTTTGTTGTGGTTATGATGTTATGTTTATTTCAACTTATATTCGATCGTGTGTTTCCAGTTATTGGAAAAACAAGATTGATGAATATGGTATAGAGGTACTTGATGAATGTATTATGTATTTGTATGAGAAATTTGATGATTAAAAAAAAATATTTCATGCTGGATTTAAATGCTCGCACCGAAGTTAGAAATTTTGATTACATTGTTGACATTTTTGAGCAGACAGTCAACAATGCTGTAAACGACATAAATACGTTTGCCAGAAAGTCTGATGATGTGAACATTAATCTTTTGGGGAGTCAGCTAACTGAATTGTGCAGAATTACACACTGTTTTATTGTAAATGATACCTCAAAATGGAATTGTGACTCTGGTTGTACTTTTATATCTGAAAAAGGGTCAAGTGAGATTACTTTATGATGTGTTATTTTCCCTCTTATCTCTCAGACATACTATTAATTATAAATTAATTAAAAGAACTTATTGACTCAGATCACCTTCCCGTACAACTGACATTGTACGCAAAGGTCATGAATAAGGCAACTATGCAGAATGCGAATTGCCTTAAAGACAATGTTACAGACAAAACAGTGTGGAATGTTGACAATGAAAAATAATATAAAGATAGCCTTGAAGACTACAAAGGTGTAACTATGTTAAATGAAGCAATGGAACACATCGATGAAGATGTTGATTCAGCACTGGATTTATTTACGCGATATTTGCTTAGAGCTGATAAATGTATGAAGAAAAAAGTGTATACTAAGAAGCAATCGCAGAGATCTGAATGGTTTAATGAGGAGTGCGAAAAGGCAAAAGAAGAACGTAAAAGATGCTTACGTGTTCTCCGTAAGTTCAAACGGATGGGGAGTTGTAAATATCAAGATAGACAGTTTACGTTGCAGACCAGTTTAAGAAAATCCAACAAAAATGTATAAGTGAAGACATGAGGTTATTGTATGTCGAAAGCAGAAAAATATAGAGAAAAATACTAAAATGCAAAAAACAAGGTTTCCGTAGGCAAACGGCTGAAAAACTACGGGTTAACTTAAGAAATTCAGCTCTATTCTGGAACCGTCTCAAATGTTTGGGATTGAGGAATAGATCGAGAATGAGTGATAAAATAACCACACAGAAGTGGTTTGAACATTTTCCAAAGCTGTTTTCTCTAAAGAAGGTCTTACAGAGAATAGAACCTATCCCCCAATAAAATGTTAAAGAGAGGGAAGAGCATCCCCTGAATTGGGTCACTGCATACCATGAAGTGGAAAAAGCTCTTAAGAAAATTTAGTGTGGCAAAGCAAGTGGCACAGACGGTAGTATTGGAGAAATGCTGAAAGCAGGGGGTCAAACCGCTATTAACTTTCTCACAGTGTTATTTAACAAATTATTTTATGGTGGTGTGTATCCACATGAATAGTCGAAAGCCATTGTAGTGCCTATTTTCAAAAAAGGGGAATATGGATGACCCTGATAATCATAGAGACGTATCGTTGATAAATATCACTTGTAAATGCTTTACTTCAATTCGGAATCAGAGATTGTATTCTTGGTTAGAGGAAAATATAATGATTGTTGAAAATCAAGCGTTTTTTTAGAAACAGTTATTCAACGGTGGATCAGATATTCAATTTACACTCTATTGTCTAGAGATGTTTAAGTTCAAAAGGTTGAAAGCTTTATGCTGCCTTTGTTGATTTCAGAAAAGCATTTGATTTGGTTCACCATAACAAATTGCTACAAACTTTGTATAATGAAGGAATACAGGGGAATATTTTATGTTGCTTGAAATCCATGTATGATTCTCTCATTTCATGTGTAGGATGTAATGGGGAATTTTCAGGTGTTTTTTTTTATTGCCCTGTTGGTGTGAGACAAGGATGTGGATTAAGTCCAACACTGTTTTCACTTTTCATCAACCAACTGGCCAGCCATATCAATAATACCGGGGTCCATGAAGTGTAGCTGCTTCCTACTTTTATTGTGATCTTCATTTTACTGTAAGCTGATGATGTAGCTTTAATTTCTACTACACCAGGTGCTCTACAAGCACAACTATACTCATTGAAAATATGTTGTGAGATGTTGAGAAAAGATCTTAGCAAATCTAAGACTAAATTTATGGTGTTCAGAAAGGGAGGTTATTTAGAGAAAATGGTATTATGATAGTGAAGAAATTGAAGCAGTTAACAGTTATTGTTACCTTGGTTTCACATTTACTACCATGATTAGTATGAATCTTGGAATAGAACACATGGTAACAAAAGCAAAGAAAGCACTTTATCTCCTTTGCCATGCGTTCAACTTACTTACTTTCGCCAACAACTCCTTCTGGGGCATAGGCCGCCGACAAGGGTCCTCCAGGCATCACGGTCCAGGGCGATTCTCTCCAGCTGGTTCCAGGTTTTCCCCAACGCTGTCACGTCTGCCTGCAGGTCTCGGCGCCAGGAGTTCCTTGGGCGGCCTCTCTTTCTTTTCCCCTGCGGGTTCCAGGACAATGCCTGCCTGGTGGTGTTGTCGGCAGGCTTTCTTAGGGTGTGGCCTATCCACCTCCATCTCCTTTGGAGAATCTCTGCATCGGCTGGCTTCTGATTCGTCTGTTGCCACAGGTCCTCGTTGCTGATCCTGTCTGGCCAGTGGATCCTCAATATGCACCTCAGACAGGAATTGATGAAAGTCTGGATCTTGTTGGTAATGGTAACTGTGGTTCGCCACGTCTCAGCTCCATAAAGAAGTACTGATTTGACGTTGCTATTGAATATCCTTATCTTGGTTTTCTTGGAGATGACATTTGAGTTCCACCATGCGTTCAACAATTGCAAAGAAATGTCTCGGGAAGTCTCCTTTAAAATTTTTTATTCCAAAATCCAGCCGATTTTGATGTACTCAGTGGAAATATGGGTTCTGCAATGTTTAGATTGTGTTAAGAAAGTACACTTATTAGCCTGAAACGATATCTTGGCGTTCCACTTAAAACAGCTAATAAACTTGTATATTCAGAGTTAAGCAGGCATCCCTTATACATAAATTCCTATATGAATGCGTTGAAATATTGGCTTAGATTATTAGGCATAGGCCAAAATAGATTACATACACAGGCGTATCTTATGCAAGTAAACCTTGATGATCAGGGCATAATGTGCTGGGTAACAGGGATAAGAGAAATGTTGGGCAGCACCGGATTTAATTATGTTTGGCTACAACAAGGAGTGGATGGCGCAAGAGTGTTTTTACACGTTTTCAAACAGAGGTTAGTTGTTATGTATGTTCAAGAATGGTCGGCGTCTATTAGGGATAAAGCCAGGTATGTTTTGTACAGATCTTTACAGTGTGGTTTTGGAATTAGTCATTACTTTGAGTTTCTGGACATCTTTTGCTTCAGAGTGGCTTTGACACAGACAAGACTCGGGGTGCTCCCTCTAAGGAACAATACCGAGAGATTTTTGTGAAAATCCCATTGCAAGGTTTTGCCTATATTGTGCGAATGTGGATGAGGATGAAAGACATCTTATATATGTATGCCCTTTGTATACCGATCTAAGAGACAGGTTTCTTGGTCTCTATCCTAATGTTCCATTAGAAATTCTTTTGAATGGTGAAGACAAACAATTATCTCTGCTGTGGCGAAATATATCTTACTCACTTAAGCGTACGCAACAAACAGTTAATTGCCTGTGAAATTACATTATGGTCTTCTGTTAGATATAGCCTCCTAATATTGAAGAAGTGTCGTGCGTTGTCTTCTTTCCAAATCAGAATGCTTATAATCGGATTTATGATGAGCTTGTTGATCAGGATAGTTATCTGAATGAGTGAGATCAATATCTTATCTAAGCTAAGATTAATCACTTTGAAAGTACATGTGTATATCAATAGGTATGAGAATGTTTGTGCATGCTGTTGTTTTCCCATTATCTATCCAATCCCTTCCCCACCCACGTCAACACTATTTCCCACTGCTGTTGTGCAAAGATGCCTGTGGCTTATATGCATTCAACGTTCGTATTAGCATTCTCTCTCTCTCTCTCTCTCTCTCTCTCTCTCTCTCTCTCTCTCTCTCTCTCTCTCTCTGACCAAAACTCCTCCCATTTGTCTCCACTCATACAGCCATCAGCTACAACCTGTACACAAATATTTACAATATTTCCGCCCACAACCCGCCATCTCAGTTAACTCCCACCTTGACCACTACCTCAAAGCCCAGACATATCTCCTGCTTGAAATCTCTTCCCACCGTTACTTTTGCAATCGGTGACATCTGCCTTGGAACAGCTCATCAATTATTGACCAACGGCTATTGCTGGCACGGAAGGAACCTGGCGAAGTCGGCGGAAGCCACTTGACCACCCTGGCCATCAAGGTTCAATTAATAATATTGCTTCTGGCTGTTTAATGGTCACAGCAGCAGCTCCTGGGCCACTTGCTACAATTAGGTAAATTTATTTGCTGCTTTCAGATAAAAGCAAACTGAGGATTGTGTAAGAGTTTTCATCACAGAGAATGTCAGCATTCCTGCACCCCCCCCCCCTTCCCATCTCCACTATGCCCCAAGTTCTTCCTGTCATTGTGCCTGTCCTCCTCTGCACTTATTATCTTTTTACTCAATAAAGCTTGATATGATGGTAACTGTAAAAAGACATCGATTGATTTCAAATATGAACACTTCGCTAAGGACAATATTTATGTATTTTCCAAAATGACTAGTCTCCACACACACACACACACACACACACACGCACGCACGCACGCACGCACGCACGCTCGCACGCACGCACGCACGCACGCACGCACACACACACACACACACACACACACACACACACACACACACACACACACGCACGCACACAGAGGGAGAGCAGGAGGTAGATCACCAAAATGGGGAAAAAACCCTCAGAGAGCATATTCTGGTAATTTAAATACCCTGTGTGTGTGTGTGTGTGTGTGTGTGTGTGTGTGTGTGTATGTGTGTGTGTGTGTGTGTGTGTGTGTGTGTGTGTGTGTGTGTGTGTGTGTGTGTGCTTGTATAATGTCTATATATTTTTGCGTTTTTGTTGTGTATATGTGTTCTGTATATAACATATGTGTGTAATCTCTCTCTCTCTCTCTCTCTCTCTCTCTCTCTCTCTGTTTGTGATATACTCATGTGCGCCCGCACATATGTATGCATGAATGTACATATCCTTTGTTTCAAAACGAATTGACTTAGGGAGGAAAATGAAGCAAAATTTTGAAAGAAAAGAGGTTAGTTACCGCCACAGATACAGATACAGACAAAAAGATTACAGGACAAAACACATTGCATTTCGACCTCTTTTGTCTTCTTCAGGCAAAAAGAAACAACAATCAGGACAGTAGAAACGAAGAACGAGAAACCACTTATCTTCTCATATTCGGCTCAAAATGGCTGTTGCGCCCAATAGGAGAAGATAAGTGGTTTCTCGTTCTTTGTTTTGACTGTTCTAATTGTTGTTTGTTTTTACCTGAACAAAACCCAACAGATCGAAATGCATTGCGTTTTTGTCCTGTAATCGGTTTGTCTGTGTCTGTATCTGTGGCGGTAACTAACCTCTTTTCTTTCTGAATTGTGTGTGTGTGTGTGTGTGTGTGTGTGTGTGTGTGTGTGTGTGTGTGTGTGTGTGTGTGTGTGTGTGTGTAAAACGCGGTTTAATTAGGTTAAAGCGAGGTGACTAAAGGCGGAAATTGAAGCAAATTGATTGCTCGTTCTTCGCTTTCATTATCCTAAATGCTGTTTGGTTTTACCCGAAGAAGACCAAGGGGTCGAAATACATCGTGTTTTGTCCTGTAATCTGCTTGTCTGTATTGTCTTGTGGAAGTAATAACCTTTCTTTTTTTTAAATTTGCAGTTTGATTAATCAGTGTACATAGACAACAATAAAGAAGAATATAGTGAGAACATTCCCAGATCCAGGGAGCTATCGATATCAACCCATTAAGTAAATTTGTTTCGTACATAGGCCAGAGACCAAAAGGACGACATCAGGGTTACATAAGGTCGTCTTGAGCACCTAATTAAATATAATTCTGCTTTAGCACTGTCTTTTTCTCATCTAACATAAATAGGGTATTAATGATAACTCACATGATTCTGCTTTGGTATTGTCTTTTCCTGATCTAATATGAATAGGATATTACTAATGACCCCCATTCTCCTCCAATCTAATGACAATAAAGGCTAGATTACAGCTACCCTCTAAGCCTGTATCCTTCTCTGGAAATAGATCATTTTCACATTCCTCTGGTAACAGACCCCTAGGCAATACTGACACTGAAGACTTCAACATGAGTTCATCAACGCGTGGATTGTGGGGGGGGGGGGGGGGGGGGGGGGGGCATGAACATTGAGATCAACGCCAGAGCAGGGTGCGAAGCGGAGGACAGGTTTCTCGCTCAGCATCCATGAATCGGATGAGCCTCATTTTTGTGGTTTATTTTTCTTATTTAGCCCGTGTCACCCTTCATCCTGAGAAGAAAGTAGTCTGGGCTGAAAAGTGCTACATCAAAGACATTTCTGATAAGTTTCAAAACGAAATGACTGAGGGCGGAAAATGAAGCAAAATTTAGAAAGAAAGGGGTAGTTACCGCCACAGATACAGACAAACACATTACGGGACAAAACGCATGTTTTGTCCAGTAATGTGTTTGTCTGTATCTGTGGCGGTAACTAACCCCTTTTCTTTTAAGTTTCTGATAAGGCTCAGTAAGTTTGATCTTGTTGTCAATCCTTGACACTAGTTCATGGTAACTGTGACTAATTCTTTAATTCCTTATAGTTTACTGTTCCCTGTCTCATTTCATATTTACTTTCCATATATATATAAACTTCTAATTCCTTTATCTTTGTTCATCCTTTGTCGTATTTTTCCGTTTCTTTTGTAAAGACCATCTTTTGTGAAGACCAGTTGTCTAAATGGATGATAAGATTCTTAACATATCTTGTCCGACATCTTGATGGAAAGAAGAACCTGAAACAAAGAACTCAAACTGGCACTGACCCCATTCCTCTTTGGATAGACTGGATCGTTTGTGCTCAAAGTGGTACTGCCCCCCTTCCTCTTTGGATAGACCGGATCGTTTGTGCTCAAAGTGGTACTGCCCCCGTTCCTCTTTGGACAGACTGGATCGTTTGTGCTCAAAGTGGTACTGCCCCCATTCCTCTTTGGATAGACTGGATCGTTTGTGCTCAAAGTGGTACTGCCCCCATTCCTCTTTGGATAGACTGGATCGTTTGTGCTCAAACTGGTACTGCCCCCATTCCTCTTTGGATAGACTGGATCGTTTGTGCTCAAAGTGGTACTGCCCCCAATCCTCTTTGGATAGACTGGATCGTTTGTGCTCAAAGTGGTACTGCCCCCATTCCTCTTTGGATAGACTGGATCGTTTGTGCTCAAAGTGGTACTGCCCCATTCCTCTTTGGATAGACTGGATCGTTTGTGCTCAAAGTGGTACTGCCCGCCTTCCTCTTTGGATAGACTGGATCGTTTGTGCTCAAAGTCTGAGGAGAGCACAGAATAACATGTGAGAAAAAGTAATACTGTGCAATTTAAGACATCCCATGGGAAGAGGACAGACAGGCCTACCCCCTACCCCCTGCGATGATCCCTCATGTACATAAGAGAGAGAGAGAGAGAGAGAGAGAGAGAGAGAGAGAGAGAGAGAGAGAGAGAGAGAGAGAAAGAGAGAGAAAGAAAGAGAAGTGGTGCGATGGAAATGGCGGGGTAGGAAGAACGGTGGACAACAAAGATGAAAAAAGAAAACCATTAAACGTTAGCCGACTACTTTATTTTTCTGCCCGGGGCATCGACTCTGATTGCAAGAGATTTATGAGCAAGAAAGGATAGGAAGGCCGGCTTTGCCAAGTAATCAGATTCGCGGCGCAATTCACCCTCAGGATCAGACACATCTTATCTGCAGCAGCCGTGGGATGTTGGAGGATGGACAACAAAGGGCCCAAGGTCTGCTGAATGAAGGCACTGACGTTGATATTTCAGTGGGCCATTGGAGAAAATTAAGGAAAACGGATGTACGTCTTGTTCCGAGTGTGAATAAAAGGAGAGATGCTTCTACTGTGAATTCTGTGTATTTCATCCCTTTTAATCAGGGGATGGGTGTGGTTTAGTTTGAACAGATCTGAATTTTTTTAGCTGGTCAAATGCTAATTGAATTATTCGAGTAGACGGTGAAACGATTTTCAGACAGTACGAACAGCAATTAATACGTATCAATTCTTCTTATGTTTGTGCGCATAAACGATTTTTTATTTCTTTCAGATGTGATGAAGAGGTAAAATAAATAAGGGAAATAGGAAAAATACACATACGTACAAGGTGTTGTGTATACATTGGAAAGAACACACACACACACACACACACACACACACACACACACACACACACACACACACACAGAGTCAGGGACAGAGACACAGAGAGAGACAGAGAGACAGAGAGAGAGAGGGAGACAGAGAGACAGAGAGAGAGAGAGGGAGACAGAGAGACAGAGAGAGAGAGAGAGAGGGGGGGGGAATGAATGCATGAATGAATGAATAAGTAAATGAATGAATAAATGAATGAATGAATGAATGATGGTTTATTCATATACGCCTCAGCCCCTCATTAAGGGGTCAATGTACAATATATAATGCTTCATTATACCATACAAAACAAGTACTATAATAACGGCAATGGCAGTCATATTTTGCGACATTATGAAGTAGCTAGTTTTCTACACTTAAAAGCCTTATACAAAAACAACGATAAATTGCGTATAACATCAGGTTTAGTGCATACCATCGGTAACAGTAATTTAAATAAACAAGGTTCCTCGTGGTATTTAGTTTCCAGAAATGTTCGCTAATTTCTTTCGACCTTTGGCAGCAAAGAAGAAGTGTATTTCATCTTTTGCAGACATCTGGCATCATGGATACATCAGATTGCAATCATCACAAGATTTAGACATAAAACGATGTACATTCAAATAAGATATATCTAGTCTAAACCTAGTCATTTTAATTTAAGTTTTCGGTCCACACTTACTTGTAAAGATTGCTTAAAACTATGGGTATTACAAAACGTTCTATACAAATCAAATATTTCACTAGTGTAAATCTAGTTATTTTAGGTTTGCCATGTACAGTCAATCAAACGCTGACGAAATATTGCTATGAAGTTATTTTCATTTTCAACACCTTGATTTAATCATATATCACCAAAAACATTGGTAAATAAACACACACATTTGATATCAAATTCTTTTTCCCTCTAGCATCTAAATCATACAATATTTTGTTTGCAGTGTAAGGTATTCTATGTTCATCCACATGTAATAGCTTAAACCAGTATCGAATGCAGTTAACTGCAGAATTCACACACGCAGGAAATCTGTTTGTTTCATCATACACGAGATCATTAAAGATTTGCAGATCTAGACTAAATACGTTTTGAGAGCAAACACATTAACTGACTCACAATAAATGGTGGCTCGGTCTAACACCCATGTATCTGATCCATATAGTAGTACTGACTGCACACGCATATCAAAAAGTTTTAGAAACAATTAAAAGAAATTGTTATTTAGAGCGAATAACTTCTGTACTATACTTCACAATGCATTTGTCGCTCGACGGGCAAGATCCTTACAGGCTGCATTAAAACTCAGACGCGTTGAGATAAATATTCTCATGTACTTATAACGTTAACTACAGGCATTACCACGCCTTCATATACCCATCGTCTTCTTACACTTACATAACCTCATATCAACCTTCAACTCAAGTGAAGAAACAGCACAAGGCAAATTGTTTAGCTGTGTCTGCAGCCCCAGAACAGTCTCTGACAATAAAACAACGACATCAGTTAAAAGAAGAATGAACAATTCGAATTCTATATGTGAGAGCACAGTGCCATGTTTTCCGTTATTAATCACGTATAGTGCTAACCCATTGATAAAAACTGAGAACAATACAAAGCAACACGCGTCTCCCTGTTTCACTCCTACTGTGCAGCTAATGTGATGAGAAATTTAAGAATCACATCTTACTCTACATTTTACATTTTCATGCATACCTGCGATGCACTTGAATAACTTACCATTGATGCCATTTTTTAATAAAATAGGACGTAGCTGATTTCCATTATTCGAATCAAATGCTTTTAAAAGTCTATAAACGCTGCATAAAGTTTGCGGTTATGTAAAAACTGTTTTTGTATGAGTGCCAACAATGTAAATATGTGATCCAATGTCAACATCCTTTTTAAAGCCTGCTGGATACTCACCGGTAATATTGTTCTCATCTAGCCATTCTTGTAACCTGTTATTGATAATAGAACTATAACGTTTGCAGCTTATATCAGTAAGAGAAATATCTCTATAATAAATGGGATTATCAACATCTCCTTTCTTAAACAATGCAAAGTAATGGATTTTGTTCTTTTTTTTCCAGAGACACCACCCTTGTAAAAAAGTGCATTGAATATTTTTGAGAAAAAGTCTACTACTTGATCATTTGAGTACTCATAACTCACTAACTCACTAACAATGCCATCTGGACATGCTGCTTTCCGATTTTTCAGTTTTCCTAAAGCCAGCAATACCTGTTCTTTACAACAAACAGGATGAATAATGAAACATTACTATCATTATCAGCCACAATTTCATTAGAAGTATTTACCTCTATTTCCAGTAAGGACTTAAAGTGCTGGAACCATTTGTCAACTGTCATTTCGTTTCCAGACTGTTTTGTATTACAGGAAACTTTGTGGACAATGTCCCAGGAATTTCTCTGGTTCCTTACTGATGTAACAGTTTGGACAGCAGTAAAATGTTAAGTCTTTCCTCTTCCTTTCAAGTCAATGTTTGTATTTACGTCGAGCGATGGCTACTTTTGTCGGTCTTCTTCATCCGGTGTCTTACAACTGACACTAGGAAGCCTTCTCACTTTTTGTCTTGGTGATTTCGCTAGTCACACATGGTACCTTATCCTTATTAACATTTATACACTTCTTCATACAATCCGCACAGTCCTTAATACGTTAGGTAAACACATTAAATACTTCTTTAATATCTACATCTATTAAATCCATAGCACTACCAGCCGCCGTGGCGAAGTGGTTAGCGTCGCGGACTCCCGGCTGGGAGGTCGTGGGTTCGAATCCCATCAGAGTCATGTGGGTTTTTCTGCCCCGACCGGCTTCTACCCAGAGTTGAGTTTGCTGCGGATTCAGCTGGGAAGACTGGGACCACACAGTTGAGTTTCATCCACTTAATGGATGCGTTTCTGAGAGTGTTGCTCAAATTTCCTGACCAACACTGCAGGTGTCTGTATCTCTCGGGCCTGGTTGACGCCGGGATATATTATGAAAGGAAGCGTAGAGTATAGCCCTGTCATGTAGTCTCAGACCGAAATGGAAATCCGCAGCATCATCTTAATCATCCCCATTCTCATCGATCAGCATAAAAAAGGTCTCATATTCTGTGGCCCTTCATGCCCTGCTCTCATGGTGACCTCAATTTTGATGTCCTCTCCACGTCTGTGGCCTTTGTTTGGTTCCATCGGGGTCACCGGTATCGGCGAGTCCATGGGGGCTGTCGTTGGACGGACGTGGTGGCGCCCTCCGGAGGGAGAGCTCACTCACGCCGGCTCCGCGACTAAGCAATTATTGTCGTCAGTAGGGGGCTTAGTAGGTGGTGTCCTGCGTATGCTGGGTCAGAACAGGCGCCACTGAACACCACCGAAGTGACGCGGCAGCAGTGCAGTGTCTCCTCCGGTGGGTTGCCTCTTGACGATTTGACATTGGCTGCTCCCTGTGGATGGCCGGTGCTGGGGCTGCTTCGGGACCGACCGGGCTGTGGCTGTGGACGGGGTGTCGGAATGTGCGGCGTGGGTGCACTGCCTCTGAGGTGGCGCAGAGGTTGAGACAGAAAAAAAAAAAATTCATAGCACTGTTCAACTTACTATACATGTCGTGTATACAAAGTGAGTCGTGAAAAAAGCATCCACATACTCACTATACCAAACGATTCTCTCTGGCATTTCCTAATTACGTACCTTCTCACTGGCAATGACTTCGTTATCCCGTAGAAATATTACTCGGACAGCGACAGGCATATGATCAGACTCGGTCCTTTTACCAAAGTGTAGTTTTCATGAGTCACATATCATTGATAACAAATAGGTTGGAAAAAAGAGAAATAATCAGTGACACTGCATCCAGAATCTGATGCATGTGCATAGTGACCCTGAAAGTCACCCTTACATAAATCATTTAGCATACTTATATCCAAACAGTGCACATTTTCTAAAATAAGTTTCCATAATTATTCAACTACGGGTATTCGGAACATCTTTTTGAAGTGTAAGACTCACTGTTATATTGCAATTCAGTTGTATTATTTGCTAAAAAGTCCCAAGAAATATTTGTTTTGACGTTCTGCTGTTTAAGTCACTGCACACTGTCACATAAACATCTCTTGTTGTCAATAAACCAAACAATGTTAAAGCAGCTTTTCCATTATCTAGGTCAAAAGTGAAAATACAAAGCCAACCTTCTGGTGGAACACAAGAACACATATATAACACATGTGTCGCTAGACTGAGCAATTCTTTATCAATAACAAATTCACAACAATTTAGAACATTTTTTATGTCGATGATTTCGAGAGAGAGAGAGAGAGAGAGAGAGAGAGAGAGAGAGAGAGGAGAGAGAGATCAAATGATGTATTATGATTTAGCATTTACTATAATCAGTAAACAAGTGGGGTAACTTTTGCTTCCATAAGAAAACCTAACACAGAATAACGTTCATTCAAGACTGGCACAGCCTTTTAAACATGAATAAAGCCAGACAAATACATAGACGAACAATCTAATAGTGGGGGAAAAAACAAGCGCAGGCCAACAACTCAACTGTCTTCATAGTAATGACTTGGCAAAGATTTGGACTTAAGGGGGGGGGGGGGGGGGGGGGGGGGGGGGGGGGGGGGAGAAATTGAAGATGGAGAGAAATGGGAACATGAAATTAAGAAAATATATTACAGATATGAAAACTCTTCACTTGCTGCATAAGGGAACCATCGCAATCCCTTTTGAAGGCAGATATATTTGTATTGCCTGCTCCGAGGCCTTTCGTCCGCTGGATCGGAACTCATCAGGGAGACACGCTGGTTGTGTCTGCGCTCCTGGCGTCAAATAGAGACACACCACAGTCCATAATACCGTGGTGTTCTCACCACCAAGGGTGCAAAAAGAATCCAATAGTTCCCAGTCTCTCCATCTTCAAACTCCCCCTCCCCCTCCTTAAGTCCAAATCTTTGCCAAGACATTACTATGAAGATAGTTGAGTTGTTGGCCTGCGCTTGTTTTTTCCCCCACTATTAGATTGTTCGTCTTTATATGTATTTGTCTGACTTTATTCAAGTTTAAAAGGCTGTGCCAGTCTTGAATAAAAGTTATTCTGTGTTAGGTTTTTTTATGGGAGCAAAAGTTACCCCACTTGTTTACTGTTTATTGTTTACTGTTCCCTGCCTCATTTCATTTCCAATTAGCATTTACTAGTCATATGCACCATATTTTGCAATGAAATAAAAGGGCAAAGTACAGAGGTAAAAAAACAACAGACAAACTAGGCCCGCTTCCATTACGCCACCTGAAAATAATGTCTTTGGTCATTTAGTACCTGGGATACGACACATCAAGTGGAGGGCAATACCGGCATTGGCAATACTGCCAGTTTTCCTTTTCCTCAAGGTACGCAATAAGTGTGCAGGTGAAGCTATCACGGGCGCTCCATAACTGTGGCTATGGCTCGTGGGGAGTGGGTTTAACGCAAAGTGCCAAGTTGTTTTGGGATTCGTCATTGTGAGAAAGCATGGTTACTCTTCCCATCGCGTCCGTCTCCAGGTGTTAGGCACAAAGAGAAGTAAACAACATTAACAATGTCATTGCCTTTTGTTAGCCACCCGAATGGGGGTACTTGTCATTGTAACCAGAGAGAGAAAAGAAGAGAAGAAAAGAAGAAGAAGTAGAAGAGAAAGAAAAAGAAGAAGATGAAGGAGGAGGAGGAGGAGGAATGAAGAGGATAAAGAGAAGGAGAAGAAGGAGGAGTAGTAGGCGGAGGACGAGGAAGAGGAGTGGACACACACACACACACACACACACACACACACACACACACACACACACACACAGAGAGAGAGAGAGAGAGAGAGAGAGAGAGAGAGAGAGAGAGAGAGAGAGGAGGCATATGCGTGCGCGCGCACACGCGCGCGTATGTGTGTGTGTGTGTGTGTGTGTGTGTGTGTGTGTGTGTGTGTGTGTGTGTGTGTGTAGTCTTCAATTTAATGTCTATTCATGTTATGTGATCTTAGACAAAAAAGGAACAATAAAAAAAAAACCGCAGCAACAAAAAAAAAAAACCCAAATAACATCAAATACAAATATACAACATCTGCATCTCATTACAGGTAGGAAGAAATCGGACTTTGAGTTAATGCTAATCTAGTGTCACATCTTAGTGAGGAATTATTTGAAATTTAATCCAGGAAAGATTGAGATAAAGCAGACAATTTTTTTCCCCAAGTGTTTATATTTTAGAAGTATATGCATATTTGATATTTTTCCACCACAAATGCATTTTATGTCATTAGCAAATTTTTTTTAAAGGCATTTCGTTGAAGTCTGTAAATCAAAGAGGTCATTGACGATTCGGTGAGTGTCAGCCGCGCCCAGCGGACGCGTTTTACCTGCGCTCTCATACCACGCCGAATGTGAGCTGTGTTCTGCGACAGCTTTTCCCCTGCCGTGCAGAATTTGTCAAAGCGAATTGTTGCCATTTCGGAATCTTTTTTTGTTCAGTTTATCGACACTTCGTCGCTTAGTCTTTTTTCTTTTTCGTTTTTTTTTTTCTTGCTTTCTTTTTTGTTTGTTCGTTTCTTTGTTGTTGTTTTTTTCCTTCTTCTTTTGCGTGCTATCCTCCTTACGAAATTGGCCGCGAGCGTTCACCCTGTTTTTCTAAACGCAAAGAGATATTCCCGACAATGACAGTAACCGTCCGGCCCCTGTTCTCGAGATCTGTTTGGCAAAGCATTGAGAAAGCTGAAGTGTATATCATGGTGACTGGTGATTTGAATGCTAGAACAGGAAGTGAACAATCTGAAGGCCAATGAATGACATTTTACACCTTTGATTTTGAACGTGATGAGGAAGATGAGCCTGCTATGCACTTTTCAAAAGACACAGTTGTCAGCAAGTTTGGAACTTCTCTCATTGAATTTTTTCAGATGTATGATCTGCTTATGGTGAAGGGAAGCTGCAGAGGAGATATTAATGGCAAATTTACTGATGTGTCATCGCATGGATGTAGTATGATCGATTATTTCATTGTGTCATAAGAAATGTTCAAGAATTGTGACGTGTGTAGGATTGGTTTACATTCTTGGCATTTTCCGGTTGAGTTGACATGGAAGAGTGAGAAGAATGAAAAGTTGACATGGAAGAGTGAGAAGAATGAAAAGTTGACATGGAGGAGTGAGAAGAATGAAAAGTTGACATGGAAGAGTGAGAAGAATGAAAAGTTGACATGGAAGAGTGAGAAGAATGAAAAGTTGACATGGAAGAGTGAGAAGAATGAAAAGTTGACATGGAAGAGTGAGAAGAATGAAAAGTTGACATGGAGGAGTGAGAAGAATGAAGTTGACATGGAAGAGTGAGAAGAATGAAAAGTTGACATGGAGGAGTGAGAAGAATGAAAAGTTGACATGAGGAGTGAGAAGAATGAAAAGTTGACATGGAAGAGTGAGAAGAATGAAAAGTTGACATGGAGGAGTGAGAAAAATGAAAAGTTGACATGGAAGAGTGAGAAGAATGAAAAGTTGACATGGAGGAGTGAGAAGAATGGAAAGTTGACATGGAGGATGAGAAGAATGAAAAGTTGACATGGAAGAGTGAGAAGAATGAAAAGGGAGAAATGTGTTGCCAAAAATGAGGAATAAGAATTTTGTGGTGTGATGAAAACGTGAAGATTTACAAAGACGAAATTGATTCATGTGAGCTTAAAGAATGCTTGAAGAGAGCGAAAGGGATTTTGGAGGATGCTATTAATGAATGTATTGACATTTTCATTAACGCATTATATGCAGCGGCAGCGTTTATGATTCAGGTTAGTTGGAAAGAGAAAAGACAAACAAATAAATCGTTTGATAAAGAATGTACTCATACGAAAAGAACTGTTAATGGTCTTCCAAGGAGCTGGCGAAGGTAAAAAAAACAAATTTTGTAAAACGTAAGGAGATGTATATCAACAAAAGAAACATATGCAACAAATCGAGAAAGGAGAAAAAAGAGAAAATATGATGAGATAAGGCTTCAAAAGCGAAGAGAGAGACAACTAATGACTCAAAGTAATTTTGATCAATAATCAGATCTGTAAATAGGAAATTAATTCTCAACAGTGGTATGATCATTTTCATAGAGTCTTTATTCATACAGAAAATACACATCAACGAGAAAATGTTATAACAGAAGACGACAATGTAGAAGAACCTCTGTCCAATGACGAATTTTCAAAAGTGAAGCTATGGACGATAGCAAACATCTAAAAAATGGAAAAAGTGCGGGTATGAATAAAATTATGATGGAAATGTTGAAACTGGCAAATGCTACTGTTATTGACTTTTTAGTGGACCTATTTAACGTTCTCTTGGAGAATGGAACATTTCCCGCAGCCAGGTCAAAATCTGTTATAGTACCAATAAACAGAACGGGAAAATCCGGATAACCACAGAGGTGTAGCACTGACAAATGTGATTGGAAAGATTTGAACTCGTATCTTAAATAAAAGGCTTACTAACTGGGCAGATAAAGAGCGAAAAATGCTTGGAACAGGCAGGATTCAGAGAGGGCTACAGCACAATTCACTTTATATGCATTAGTCCAAAATATTTCTTTTTTAAATCCTGAGCTGTATGTTGCATTCGTTGACTTCACGAAGACCTTTGATTTGGCGAATAGAAATATATTGTGGAACGTGTTGAGAAACAGTGGCATTGAAGGTAATTTGTACCGAGCCATTAGAGAGATATGTAATACTGTTCTGGCATGTGTGTGAGACAAACATGTTTACACTAATTTATTCAGTTACCCAAGAGGCGTTAAGCGAAGTTGTTTACCAAGCTCGGAGGTTTTATGTTTTTTTTTTTCCATTTTTTTATAGATAGAGAGAGAGAGAGAAATTACAAGACACACACGATGCGTTTTGACCTCTCTGGCAAGACAAACACCATTCAAGGCAATGACAACGAAGCACTGACAGACAATCACCTATCTCCTCAAGCTGGACCTAAAATGGATATCGAATTGAAACAAGGCTATTGGAAAGGATGCAGTCCGGGATAAAAAAAAAAAAATAGCGCAATGATGATGATGATGATGATGATGATGATGATGGGGATGATGGTGATGATGAAGATGAAAACAATAATAGAGAGAGGATCACTATCCTGATAATCATAGTACAGTAATAATAGTAAATATATATGCAACAAGCTGTTTCATTATTTTGTCATTTGTCGATGTCATTAACAGGATCAATTTGATTATGAGAGGATGTCAAAAGTATTTATGGGGGAAATAATGTAGTGTAAGATCATTTAATGCTGGATTTGAAAGAACAAATGAACTTTATTTCCCTGTGATTCATGACATAATGGACAAAAAGTCATACGATCATTTACAATTGTAAAACTGAGAATGTGCATATCTATCCGAAATAACAAATATGAACTTTCTTTAGAATATATCTTAAATGTTTATTTATAGCCACTGGCAAATAGGTTTGGATGCAATGCAAAGGATTTAACATTCTGTCAAAAGTAAATCTGCCGTTGTCGTCAACATGCGAGATCCACCTTTGCAAACTGAAATCAGCCAGTCTTTACTGAAACACGACTAAAACCCTTTATGTCACCACCATCTTGATTTTCCGGAACGTCCAATTGACAGAGAACGAACGAACGAACGAAGGTTATTGCTATTAAGCTTACAGCCCATTTAGCAAATCGGCGCGATCGAAAAAACGCGACACGACATGATCTCATTGTCATGGAAACCACAGCAATGTTTTTTTTTTCTTTTATATTACATGGCAAAGTTGTGAATGACAAAGTGTTCCTGATATGCATACACATCCCGTTCAGCAAAGGACCGTCACCCCAGGTAGAATTGGACCAGGCCGTGGAGAGCGTGCAATCGCCGCACCGCACGTGCTTGAATCTCAGCGTGTTGGGGTGCTGCTGGCATTGTCTTCCTTTTCGCAGGTGGGCCAGCTTGACATGTTCCTCAGATGACATGTTCCTGTGTTCTTGTTTAATGTACCAGAACACACAGTCGTCCTCCGTATTCGGCACGCAGGAATATTCTAAAACAATGTCATCTGACTCGCACAACAACACATCGACACCATCTGACTTACGCAGCACAACCTTTCTAAACGCTATGTTCCTGTGCTTATCTCGCAGACGTCTCTGTACCTGCCGATCTGTCAAAGTGGCAACATAGTCTTTCACAATCCCCGTGTCAAAGCCTGCCACTGTTCTTTCTATAATGTCTTCAAGGCCTGAGTTGCTGACAGGGTGCTGGAATGCCTGATGTATGTCGCCACAGTCCGACTGATCTGAATGCAAAAGTACGAGACTGTCTTGTACATGCGAAGTGTCAGACTCGCTGTCGATGTGTGTTGACATGACGTGTTCTTCTTCAACATCTTGTGTAGCGCAGTGTGTTCCGTGATCTTCCACTTCTGTGTCGAACAAGGCCAGTTCATTCACTTTACAAGCGTTATCTGCACCAACCTGTTCCCGTCGTGTGTTTTGCTGCTTGGCCCTTTCTTGGTCACGTCGCACCTGGCTGGGCTGTTTCTTTCTGTATTGAACTCGCGTTACCCGGTTCAACACAGGATCCGCCATTGTTGTGACAGGGACCGCTGGCTTCAGTCGTAAAACGACGACGGTGTTGCTGCCTTCTCCTGTAATTTTCCAGCTTGACACGGTGTTGATATTCAGCAGGGCGTTCAGGGCTGTCTCCACAGTCGCTGGAAGTCCAGTAACTGGCATTTTCAAACAATTATCCAAAATATTTACGCAGCGTAAATAAATGGCGCCCCGTCGCTTCGTATCAAACCACGTGACCCCTCCAATTGACAGAGAGAGAGAGAGAGAGAGAGAGAGAGGATGGGGAAGAAAGAGACAGACAGACAGACAGAGACAGAGAAACAGTGAGGCAGACAGAAGACAAACAAGACAGCACGCTCCACCACAGAATGATGGTAAGATGGCATGGGACAAATGGAGTGTTGATCAGTCTGATGATCAGAGACCTGATGGATGTAACCATTGTCCACTGTAATCATAACCCTTGTTCTTTGTCCCCTTCCCGTCATCTCTCCCCTGATTACGGTGGACAATGGTTACATCCATCAGACTGTGATCATCTGACTGATCAACCCTTCATTATCCGTTCCCTCCCTGCCTCTGTCTCTCTTTGGAATAACTCCACGATACACCATATTTCATCTGTCCTCATAGAATGCAAGGTTAATTTGTTTGTGGTGCCATCATCACAATTCAGTTATTACAACAAATCATAAACATATATATCATTAAAAATATGAATTTGAGATAAAAGTACTCCATGTATAGCTGTTGAGTCGTATCCACCATTCTTCATTAATCCACACTGCCATCATCCAACCATAATTCTCTCACACTTTGCCCACATGTCCATCATTCTCCCTTTCCTCAGTCACTCATCATTCATACTTCAGTATCTTAAGGACTTGTCACGCGCATTCTCGCTTCTCTGGTTGACTCTCTCATTGAAGAGACGTACAGCAGATGGCAGGAAGGAGTCCCTCAGTCGGTTGGTCCGAACACTGAAGCTCCTCAGAACCCGGGATGATTCTCTCCTGGACTCTTGGGATGCCAGCACCTCGTGGAGTGGGTGGTGGTTGTCTGCTCGGATCTTGCCAAGTTTCTTAGTGGCCACACCTGGGAACCACGCGCTCAGGGGCACCAGCTCTTCCCCCACGATGGAGGCTGCCTTGCTGACTAACTTCTCCAGCCGGTCCATGTCTGTCGTCTTGGCACTGCTGTGGTAACACAGTCGGTTGAAGGCCAATACACTCTGAATGGTCTACTGGTAGTACAACACCTGCTCTGTCCCCACATACCATCTATAAATAGCAAATTGATCAACTCACTTTCCACCTTCCCATTCTGACTCTTCCTTTATCTCAGTAAATTGGCGTTCTGATAGCCCCCTTCCCACGGACCTCTACTTTTCTCCTTTCACCTCCCCTGACTCCACCATGTGTTTGCCATCCATTTTCTGCCTCTTCCTCCCTCTCCAGTCACACACCCTCATTTATGCTCCTGCCTCCGTCAGTACAGCTGTTCTCCCCGATGGGTTGCACCACATGTTCTAGTTCTACGATTGGCTGTCATCCTTTGTTTTTAAGTTTTCAGATCAGTTGTTGTCTATTGATGCAAGTTGAGGGTTTAAAAGTCGGACTAAATCTACGCTGTCCATTTGTTGCAAGTGTACCATGAGCTGGTAAGAAACAAATAGAGCAAACGACAAAAACGAGCAGGGAGAGAGGCAGAAAGGCATCATAACTGCTCCTTTTGTCGTGTAATCATGGCTAAGGCACATGGCTTTGTGGGTGTGTTGTCCAGTTACAGACACACCACTACAACAACTAGGCATTTTAATGGATAATGAATAGTCCACTTTAATGCTCTGCATCCAGACTGGAATTTGTGATCAGTCACCATTCAGCTGAGGACTACGCAGACTACACTGCACTGTCCGGCCATGCAGTGTGATTGTTGTGATCTTTTCCGTGATTATTGACCATAGGACAAACGGCCCTTCCCATTACCCAGTTATTCTCCAGCACAATCCCACTCTATACCTTTCACCTTTAGCTCACCTTTATCCGCACCTCTCCCACCCTGCTCCGGCCCCTCTCTACAGATAATTTGTTCTCTTCTCAACACAAATCTTATCTTTTATTTTATTAGTTTGTCTGTCCACACCACACTACACCCTTCTTAGTTAAGATTAGCAGTTGACATCCACCTTAGCGCAGCAGTTAGTAACACAGACGTGCAGTCCTGGAGGTTGTAGGTTCGAGTCCCATCAGAGGGACTCATTTCTGGTGTTTTAGGCCTGGCTGGCTAGTATCCTGAGTTGAGTGTGCTCTGGCCTCAGATTACAAGATTGGTGCTACACAAACGAGGTACATACACCCAGTGGATGCTTCTCTAATTTCCTGACCTGACCGCCATTACAGTTATATGCATCTCTTAGGCTTAGTTGATGGCCTTGTCATGTAGTCTCTGACTAAAATGGAAGTCAGTGGCATCATCTTCATAACCCTCATTCTCTTTGATCATCATCTTAAAACTTGGATTGTGTGGCCCTTTATGTGTAGCTCTTTTAGTTACATCTGAGAGAGAGAGAGAGAGAGAGAGAGAGAGAGAGAGAGAGAGGGAGAGAGAGAGAGAGAGAGAGAGGGAGAGAGAGAGGGAGAGACGAGAGAGAGAGACAGAGAGAGAGAAAGAGAGAGTAAGGAAGAGACAGATAGGCAGACAGACAGACAGACGGACAGATACTGGAATTGAATTAACGAGAAAATATGGCAGCAGCACGTCCCAGTTCCCAAAATACCACAAATGGCTTTCATGGCATCCAAAGATCATATGGCAAGACGTAGGAAGAAACAAGAACAGGATCATATGGCAAGACGTAGGAGGAAACGAGAACAGGATCATATGGCAAGACGTAGGAAGAAACAAGAACAGGATCATATGACAAGACGTAGGAAGAAACAAGAACAGGATCATATGGCAAGACGTAGGAGGAAACGAGAACAGGATCATATGGCAAGACGTAGGAGGAAACGAGAACAGGATCATATCACAAGACGTAGGAAGAAACAAGAACAGGATCATATGGCAAGACGTAGGAGGGAACGAGAACAGGATCATATCACAAGACGTAGGAAGAAACAAGAACAGGATCATATGGCAAGACGTAGGAGGAAACGAGAACAGGATCATATGACAAGACGTAGGAGGAAACGAGAACAGGATCATATGGCAAGACGTAGGAGGAAACGAGAACAGGATCATATGACAAGACGTAGGAAGAAACAAGAACAGGATCATATGGCAAGACGTAGGAGGAAACGAGAACAGGATCATATGGCAAGACGTAGGAGGAAACGAGAACAGGATCATATGACAAGACGTAGGAAGAAACAAGAACAGGATCATATGGCAAGACGTAGGAGGAAACGAGAACAGGATCATATGGCAAGACGTAGGAGGAAAGGAGAACAGGATATGGCAAGACGTAGGAGGAAACGAGAACAGGATCATATGGCAAGACGTAGGAGGAAACGAGAACAGGATCATATGGCAAGACGTAGGAGGAAACGAGAACAGGATCATATGGCAAGACGTAGGAGGAAACGAGAACAGGATCATATGGCAAGACGTAGGAGGAAACGAGAACAGGATCATATGGCAAGACGTAGGAGGAAACGAGAACAGGATCATATGACAAGACGTAGGAGGAAACGAGAACAGGATCATATGACAAGACGTAGGAGGAAACGAGAACAGGATCATATGGCAAGACGTAGGAGGAAACGAGAACAGGGATGGAGGGGTGGGTAGGAGTAGGAGAGAAATGGGAAAATCCCTCCCCCATGCCACCCAAATGCTCCCACCTGCCCCAGCCCCGCCCCGTTGTTCTTCCAACACCAACCTTGTTCTTTAGTGAACAGCAATGCTGTCATCCATTTTCATGTTTGTCAAGCTTCGTTTTATAGACAGCTAAAACGTCAAGAAAAAGCCACATTGTGGTTTTTCAACAATCAAAAACAGCAATTCAAGACATTTCCATCTTAATTTTGTGAAACGACTTGACAGCTTACTTTTATCAGCCAGCCGAACAACGACAACAACAACAACTTTCCATCACAAACGCTGTCAGTTGTAAGTTGTCAATTCCCGGCAAACAGCCTTATCAGGCCTTTGGAAGGCATGACCAGGGACTGGGCGTAATTGGGGCTTCTCGTTTTTCAGTGACCCATGGGGACCACACTGCAGGAGGGCAACATGTAATGATTCCCATGGGGACCACACTGCAGGAGGGCAACATGTAATGATTTTCTCTTTCTGGAAAAGAACTGAAAGGGAACTGTCAAACTTCCAGTTGGAAGAATGTAGATGCTTTAGAAGTGTAAAAAGAAGCAGAATTTGTCCACGTCACAATATAGTCCCTCTGGGTCTGTCTGTAAACGTCTCTCTCTCTCTCTCTCTCTCTCTCTCTCTCTCTCTCTCTCTCTCTCTCTCTCTCTGTCTCTCTCTTCCGGGTGGTTTCCCTTGTCTGGCTCCCAGCAAGACGTATTTCAGCCGTTCCGGTAAATTTCTATTTATATGAACAGTAAATTGCCCAGCATGCCTGTTAAAGTTCTTCCTTCCACTTTGGAAGCGACACTCAATGCTGCGCCAGCAGGAATGACATTGTCCTCGTACAAAATAGAGGGCAGAGGAAAACAAACAGTCGTCATTCTGCGTTTGACTACAGTTACCGAACAGCCCCCCTGCATCGCGTATCGCCGTAAATGGCCGTCACAGCTGAACAGGGATAGGCACAGAGCAGAGACTTACAGAATAAGTCAAAAGAAAAAGGTGGGTGAAAACGTATCTTCTCCGTCCGGCTTATTTTTGCCGACACCACCTAGTTTATTTTACGGTGTTGACAAAGACAGCCCTGAAGAATGTGGTGACATCTTTAAGTGTGACAACCATCTCCCTCCGTCTGTAACTCAGCCTGCACGAGACACACGGCACAGCGACAAGCAAAAAGAGATCGACATGGAGCAGTGTGACAGAGAATCTGTGTCACTTGCACACAATGAAGTGTCGATGTTGGATTTGGGGTCAGTGAAGCCAAGCGCTGATCAAGACTGTGTTAATGAGTTTTGTGATGTGATTTGTGAACAGGACCAGCCTCCAGTAAGTGCACAGACTATTCCACAATGCAGAACTGAAGACACTGTGACAACTGGGTCTGAACAGAGATGAACCTAAAGACGTTTTTCAGGTGAATGAGCAACAGAACGACCCTGCAGAGAATGTGACTATCAGTGACATTATGTCGTACCTACAGGAAATGATGAGAAATATGGACAGCGTTCTTTCTACAAACAGAGAAAATGTGCAATTGCATTCCAGCAGCAATTCAACTGTGCAGAACGGAAATCTTGACGACTGTGGATAAACTTTTGGCAATCACAATGACAATCACCATTGTTCGATGTTTCTTAATCGCTGCCTTGATTTGGTTTCCCACTCGCGATGTTGTTTTATGACATACACTGTCGGTGTTTATTCTTTGACATACATTTTTCGAACACCCCCTATCCCCGTCGTTCCCCTTGCATGAAAATGGGCTTTGTAAACTTACCTCATTAAATCATTCATTCATTCGTTCTCCCCCCCCCCCTCTCTCTCTCTCTCTCTCTCTCTCTCTCTCTCTCTCTCTCTCTCTCTCTGTTTGATGTGTGGTTGAGAAACAAATCTGACCTAAAAATATACAGTGTAAAATTCTTAACCCGAGTATTGATAATAACTCAAAGCAGTGACATGATATGCCATGAACACGATATATCAGGATGTAAGAAGCAGGCCTCACAAATCACAAATATGTACACATTCTTTTGTGTGTGCATGCGTGTGTGCGTGAGTGCGTGCGTGCTTGCGCGCGCGTATGTGTGTGTGTGTGATTGAAGAATCCCAGACACACTCTGACAGAACCGTTCATGAGAAGGCTGAAAAATTATATTCTATGAAATCTGGCATGATCTTGTAGTTTTCTTTTTTGTTTGTTTGTTTGTTTGTTTTCTTATGAACGTTTATGCCTAAAGGTAAGGTAAATAAGTTTGGACAATGGCACCCACGGATATGTTCTGTGATATCTGAGATTGACCGGACGACTTCTAAATATACATAAAATGGTCTGTGTCTTTGGTGACGTTTTTGTCAATTACGAGCTGACCCATAATTATTGTAACAATGCCATGGCAACTAGACTGGCGACGTAATGCATGGAATTTTATGCACTAGGTATACTTTGTGGAAAAGAACATTCATAACTGTTCAATCATTGATTTCCTGAGCACGTTACTAGTCCAACTACTTTGTCAAAATCTGATGCATGTATTAGCCATGAAAGTAGTCATACGTGGTAGAAAACCGGATTGTAAAATATTGATTTAATTACAGTGCAGCGGAGTGTCTCGAGTTTCATACGTGCAATCACATATGGTAGAAAACATGAGAGTAGAATATTGATCTAGTTAGAGTGCGGCGGTGTGACATGTAATCGTACATAATCGAAAATATGTGAGTAACATGTTGATCTGGTTGCAGTGGTGCAGACGTTTTCAGAGCTTCACCAATAACAAGACATTCATTACCACTTTTCGTTATGTCACGATCGACCACATGATCTGCAGGATCTGAATAAAACTGGCTCATTGTTCCTGTTATTTTTCGATATTCTCTCTCTCTCTCTCTCTCTCTCTCTCTCTCTCTCTCTCTCTCACACACACACACACACACACACACACACACACACACACACATGAACAAACGTACACACACATGCACACAATCATGCCCGAGCGTAAAACACACACACACACACACACACACACACACACACACACACACACACACACACACACATACATACATGTGCATGAAGACACACACACACACACACACACACACACACACACACACACACACACACACACACACACCCACCACAACACAGCACTCACACACATCACAACACAAAACTCCTCCCACCTGTCTGGACTCGCACCAGCTGCAGTACAGCCATCAGCAACCACCTGTTCAGAGATGTCTATGATATTTCCACTGTGACCACTGTTTTTGTCTGATCAGTTTTTACAATAACTCCGCTTACCAGAGCGAGTTTACTGAAAAACCGGTTGGTTAGGTTGGTTAACTGGTGTTCACCTGCACACCGTGTATAAGCCGAGTGAGTGCTAGCCAACCAGTCTCTGAAGAAATTCCGGCTAGTTCGCCTACCCAGACCAGCCAACGAGGGACTCAGTTCAGTTGTTGTGACAGCCAGTTCCGCCAGGTAGAGTTTGACCTTGGTGTCCGCGGGAACTGATTGTCCCTACCTCGGATCCGGGGCCTGTTGTGTGTCCCCGTTCTCCACCGTGCCGGGTGTGCGAGAGGCTGGTGCATGCCAGTATAGACCCGACAAGCCAGCGCCTCTTCTGCGAGAGAAGTCGTCGCTTCGGGTTCGAGACCTTAAGTCCGGTTCGCCAGCTGCGCTCTGCGCTGGTCCTGCCTGGTCAGCACCACCTCCTGTGTTGACAACGACCTGCAGTGTCAGCGTCGTTCCTGCGCGTTGTGAGACCCTTGTTGCCGTGCAGTAACAGAGCCAGAGCTTTTGAAAGTGGAGGCTGGTGCCTCAAAAGTAGCAGAGTGCTACTTCAATGCGATCGGGCTGAATCATACCTTTTTTGGTGGTGTAGGAAGTGGTTACTTCATTGTGGACAGAGACGTCCATGCATCGTTCCGTCGTCGTTTGTGGGTCGCTGCCCCTGCTGACAGTCGCAGTGTCGTCGCGTCGACTTTGTTCTTCACCTGCGTGTACCTCTACTTGCCCCCTTATGCCAGACTAGTGACTCGTGCAGAGCTGCTCCGTCATTCTGCACTCTTTTGTGATAAGAGTAGTTTCAGTCGCGGACTGTGAGACCAGGCCAGACAGTGCCTGTGACAGACTGTTGGTGTGTGCGCCATATATATATATATATATATATATATATATATATATATATATATATATATAAATTATTAATATTGCACACTCATAGTCGGGGTATGCTCCATGCGTGTTATTCATGTTTATTGATGATGATGTTTTGTATGTGTTGGATGGCCCAGGCGGCATAGAAACAATATGAAAAGAATAACGGTTGTGTTGCCTGACTGTCTATGTGCGGTTGAGTGGGTGTGTGTGATAGGAAAGCGCGAACACGCATCCATACTTCTGGGAGAGTCAGACACACAGACACACACACACCAAGCACCCATCCGTAACATCCCATGACTCGCTCTCCCAGTCTCGCCCACATTTACTACTACCTCAAACCCGAAACATATCTCTTACATGAAAATGCTGCCCTCCGTAGCTTTTGCAGTCAGTGGCACTTGCGTTTAAACAGTCCATCAATTATTGACCAATGGCAATTGCTGTCTCGCAAGGAAGCGAGTGAAGTTGATGAAGCCACTTGACAACACCTGGCCTTCGAGGTGCAATGGATCGTATCGCCTCTGACTGTTTAATGGTCAGAGCAGCAGCTCCTGGGCCACTTACCACTATCAGGTAGATTTAACTTGCTGGATTGATGTGAAGGCGAACTCGACCTACCACTGTGGCTCTTCTCCTCTTCACTCATCTTTTTGTTTGATACTGCTTGACAGCGGTGATTTAAGAAACAGTTCTACTGATTTCAAATATGAATACTTCCTTAAACGCAACATTTATGTATTTTCGACAATTGCTCAATTCATACATGGTGCGCGCGCACGCATGCGCGCGCGCGCGCGCGCGCCACACACACACACACACACACACACACACACACACACACACACACACACACACACATATAAATGCTCACACACAGACACACAAAAACACACACATTCTTTCTTTTTTCTTCTCTCTCTCTCTCTCTCTCTCTCTCTCTCCACACACACACACACACACACACACACACACACACACACACACACACACACACACACATTCTCAAATACACCACATCCATCTACCCTCTGACTCCAGTCTGTCTCTACTAACACCAACAGCACATCCAGCCTCCACTATCTGTACAGAAATGTCTATGATATTCCCACTCACAATCCACCATCACAGCCATCCCCACCTTCACCACTACCTCAAAGCCCACACATATCTCTTACCTGAAATCTCTTCTCACCGTAACTCTCGCAATAAGTGACATCTGCCTTTCAGCAGCCCATCAATTATATCGACCAACGGCAATCGCTGATATGTACGGAAGTGGACGAAGTGGATGGAAGCCACT
>CM065734.1:11048952-11103952 GCA_033310375.1 Conus canariensis
TTAATAATAAGTAGCAAAACCAAAATTCAAGCTTCACACACACACACACACACACACACACACACACACACACACACACACACACACACACACACACACATACGCACACACATACACACACACACACACCCATGCGCATGAGGGCACGCAGATACGTACGCGCGTGCGCGCGCGCGCGCACACACACACACGCACACACGAGCACACATACACACAAGCACAGCACACACTTAAACATACAAATTCACACACACTTACAACACAGAGAGAGAGAGAGAGAGAGAGAGAGAGAGAGAGAGAGAGAGAGAGAGAGAGAGAGAGAGAGAACACACACACACACACTACACCACGCAACACACACACACACACACACAACACACACACACACACACACACACACACACACACACGTACACGCGCGCGCGCACACGCACACTCACACACAGCACACACACACACACACACACACACACACACACACACACACACACACACACACACACACAGAGGCGCATTCGTGTCTGAACAAAGAAGGCATTCACTAGAACCCACACTAATCCACGCACACACTTCATAATGCATGAATGCACATCTATAATTCACTAGTTGATGCCATGCCCTGTCGTCAACGTACGGAACGTTTTAACTATAGTTGAATAATTCCTGGCACGCACTGTCTACAAGGCGTGCGATGCTATTTGCCAATGTTCAATATTTCACGACAAACCCAGTCTACAAAGCGTAGCATTCAGATTTCAGTATTTGCCCACACTAACAGTCATCCATGCGCGCGGTGTTATTAAAATAATTCTGTAGTTCAGGACATCTACAGCTCTCAAACTGTAGGCCTACAGTGCATTTCTCTTTCAATAGTTCACGACATATAGTCGACAACGTGCGCAGTGTCATCATCCATAATTCAGTGGTTCATATCTACAGTCCACAAAGCGTCTAGTGTTGTCATCTATCATTTAATTGTTCTGTACCGCACGGAAAGTCGATGCGATCACCTGCATATTGTTACCATCCATAGATCAACGATTTACGAAAAACATTTCACAAAGTGTATTGTGTCGCCATGCATCATATCAACAGTTCACAGAATGCACAGTTCACAGAATTGACAGTTTTGTCATTAACGAATTGTGCAATGCCATCATCCATAGTCACAACTCAAAAACTTCACAAAGCGGGAAGTATTTTCATCCAACATTATTCACTTGTCACATTGAACAGTCCGTCACACGTGTAGTATTCTAATCTAAAATTCAATGTTTCACACATGAACAGTCCACAACATGTGAACTATCATAATCCATAATTCAAATGTCCAAGACGTGCGCTGTTCAACAAGTGCCCAGTTTTATTATCCACGATGCAATAGTTCACAACATGAACAGTCTACACAGTGCACAGTCTGTAGTCTGTAATTCGATTGTTCGTGAGACGAAAAATTTACAAAATTCCGATTTTATGACACATGATCGTTCCATGCATTAACAGCCAACAAAGAGCGCAATACTGTCATTCACCGTAGAAATTGGTCACGAGATGTACCTTTCATAAACTGAGCAATGTTATCACCCACAATCAGTAAGTTCAAAGCTTAAAAAGTCCACACTGCGTGCTGTCTTACCATCCATCATTCAATAATTTCCGACATGCACAGATCATAATGTATGTAATGAGCATGCGCACACGCATGTTTCCTCCTCCTCCTCTCTCTCTCTCTCTCTTTAGTTGTGCGCGCGCGCGAGCGTGCGCGTGTGTGTGTTACGTGTGTCTGTGCGCGCGCGCGTAGTGGCGTGCGCGTGCATGCCTTCACGCGCACGCGCGTGTGCGTGCATGCGCGCGTGCGTAAGACCATGTGTGTGTACGTGTGTGGGCGTTTTGTGTGTGTGTGTGCGCGCGCGCGTGTGTTGCAAGTGTGTGTGTGTGTGTGTGTGTGTGTGGATAAAAAATCGGCTTCCAATGTTTTGATGTTTTCGTACTCTTGCGACCACTCGAATTGTAACTGTTCTACATCATGTTTTCAGCAAGTAACAATCTGGGTTCTTTTTTTTAATATGTAAGAGTAACTGACTGATTTTGTTATATGGAATCTTGCCCGTAGATGTGCAGGTTGATAAAACATCTGATTACGGTCAGATGACCTATTGTACACGAATCAGTTTGGTATGAAATATTTTTGTGAATCCTGTCCCGTCTTGAAGGTGCAAAAGTGTTTTGGTTAAGTGAATGCTTTCTCAAATATAACATTATAATGTGAAGCCTTTTTCACAGATTGAGAATAATGGATATATGGAAACATTGATGATGAGAAAAAAAAAAGTAATTGAAATTCTGATTCATCACCAGTCTGGCAACGTGTGTGTTTGTGTGTGTGTTTTCATTTCTCTTTTCCTTGGTGGTTTTTTTTTTCAGTACGAATCTCTGTGCGAGATGAAAAGTGGATACTATAGACCATAATATTTTCTATTGACATTCGTAAATAGTGTGGCGGAATCTACTCCGGCTTGATCTACTGATTCAACGCCCATCATGTGTCCATCGAGAAAAGACAGTGTTTGCTCGTTCTTCGTTTTCGTTGTCCTCAGTGTTGTGTATCAAGCCTGAAGATGACCTTAGAGGTCGAAACGCGTCGTATATTGTCTTGTGATTCCTTTGTGCATGTTTGGCGGATGTATTAATAGCCTTTTAAAGATTAATCTACATATATCAATGGTGAAAGGGGAAATAATCCTGTAAAGTTTTGCTTTTTTTTTCAACTATCGACCTATTGACTTCCGTGTCGTTCATTTAGGAAGAACTACATACCTGTTCATTTTTTTCTTTTGTTTTTAATAATCAAATTGTGAAAGTTTGATTGTTTAGAAATATTATAACAAACAGATATACAATATTCCTGTCGATTATAACATGAGTCTGGGAAACATTTCGTAATCGCAAGGTTATTTTTTAGTTTGCTGCAGACATATTGCTTGGATTGATTGTTAGACATCAAGGCTACCCTAGCTGTACCTAGATTGGATATATCAACGAGATTCTTCTGTTCCATGAATTCACCCAGTGCTGGCGCTGGCAGATTGAATCGATGCCTCCTGTGCTCGTTCTAGAGTGGGCAATGATTGAATCATCTATCCGTCAGAAGTGAGAGTTGTGGTTTGAAAAAAAAAAAAAACCAGACTCAGAAAAAAACACATTCAGACACGCCTGTGACCTTTTCAGAAATACTAGTCTTCGAAAGACCCCGTGATTTTCCATAACTGAGTTCAAATTTAAAAAAAAAAAAAAGGCAGCTAATTTCTTTGAAACAAAACAACAAACAAAATGAAAGAAAAAAAAACTTTGGAAACTCAGATTATTGTCACGAATCTGTCATTTATCGTGTCTGAACGGTTGTACTTTAGTTAACATGATACACGCCCTGAACGGTTGTACTTTAGTTAACATGATACACGCCCTGAAAGGCTTGTGTTACAGAAAAAAACCAAGAGAAATGTGACAGGTTCACCACGGAATGTCTTTCTTCCTCATGTCTACTCTCTGTTCATTTAGACATAGTCCCTAGCCTCATCCGAATGATCGGATTTGACGCGTCTTTATTAAGGCAAACGAAATTTCGTTCGTACGTCCTTGCCATTTAATTCGTAAAAAGATGCAGCGTGTGGACAAGCTTCTAAAAGAAAACTTTTGATAAAGGGATTATCAACACAAGTTGTCCTAACACACACACACACACACACACACACACACACACACACACACACACACACACACACACACACAAAGTTGATGTCCTTAATTCATACATACGCATACACGCTGTCAGATTCATAACTGTTAATTCTAAGAATCTTCTGCTTTCAATTGTTGGTCGCCTGTGCATCATGTGAACACAGTTGCTGACGATTTTCCAAAGATTCATCTCATTTCAATCCGAGTTTAGTCTATACGTAACAGTTATGCGATTGTTGAGTGGTTACAACATACTTGTATCATCCGCAAATATTTTAGCATTAGACATGACAGTGTTTAGTGTATCATTACTACAAAATACAAAAAAGAAGACCTAGTACTGAGCTTGGGACACTTTCAGGAATTTTTGCAATTATAGTTGCAAAGTGAGGCGACTGCAGGCGGAAATCTAAACACGCGCGTTTCGACCTCTTAGGTCTTCTTCTTCAGGACAACGAAAATGAACGAGCAATCACTTACCTTCTTTCACTTCAGTAATTGCTCGTTCATTTTCGTTGTCCTGAGTGTTTTGCATCTTGCCTGAAGAAGACCTAAGAGGTCGAAACGCGTCGTGTTTTGTCTTGTGATTCGCTTGTCTCCGTTTTCTTGGCGGTTCGCTATTAATTACATTTTAAAATTTGTTTTGTAATTATGTTCATATCCTTTAAGAACGACGAAGCATGGAATCAACATTGAAAGAACAAAGAAAAGGAGGAGTAACCTTCCTTCTACCGCATAAGTATATTAATTGATTTAGTGCAGAATCTGTGGGAATCAATTCAGATTGACATGAAGATATGAAATTATTAGGCATAAAATGACAGCAAACATGCTTAGGGGTATATCTTTTAAAATATACATTACCCACCCAATTGGACAATGAAATACAGCTACAATAACTTCCACTAAAAAGTATGGTCAAGGGCTATAAACGACGAGCAATGATGCAGTTGGCAGTTAGCAGCAGCTGATAAACGGTGTCAGTTCTTGTGTTTTGTCTAGCTTAAGATGGCATCTTTTACGAATGCGAATGATGCAGTTAGCAGTGGCTGGTAAACTGAGGCAGTTCTTGTTATTGACTAGCATTGTTTTTCCAATGCGATGGTCAACGCAAATTTCTCAAGTTTTGGCTCTGGAAAAGGTTCATGAAGTATTTCGTCATTGTTTGGCAAGGTAAGACATGAACGAATTATCAAAACATGGATTTTTCTCCATTCATGTGATAAAAAGTGCCTTAAAGTCAACAAAGTGAATCTCGTTTGAGGCCATACCCTTAATTCAAACGAGCTTACGAGCGTCTAGCAGTCCTTTTTGTTGAAGTTACATAAATGGGAAACTTTTTTTCTGGTTCTTTGACGTGTTCTTTGTTTTCTTCGGTTTTCTTTCTTTGCTTTTGTTGTTGTTGTTGTTGTTGTTGTTGTTGTTAGTTAGTTACGGAAGACGAGCATTTTCTTCGTTCTATTGCTAAACAATTCCACGACAAACTCGGCGGGTAAACATAAATTGAATAGCCCAATTATCAGAGAATGATAATCACGTAAGTTATAACGTTTTGTATCAATGATGTTAAAGAGATGAGAATTCTATCTGATGTATTCATACACTTTACAATAAAATACTACGTCTTCTTTCTCTTGTTTTACACCAGTTGTACACATCGTGCAAAAGTCGTCTACAGTACTTTCCAGATCAACCCTTTCTTGTTTTTTTTTTTTGTTAACTGTGATTGGTTGCAGTCACTGAACATTTTATTATTATTATTATTATTATGAACATTTATGACGCCTAATCAATTGAATGCCCTAGGCGTTTACAATATCACAACAGACATCAAATCACACAATATATAACAATCATACATGAGAAAAAGGCATCAAAATCCAAAGCAAGGACACAAACTCACAAGCATGCATACACGCAAACACACACTCACACAGACACGAACGCACACAAAGCAGACACTCGCATCACACATTGCAAACGTCGGGTCACAGGGAAGACGAAGTTACCTAGGAAACAGATGAGTTTTGAGAAGGCGCTTGAATGTGGGCAGTGAGGGTGAGTATCTGAGAGAGCGAGGCAATTGATTCCAGGTAGTTGGAGCTTGATAGGCAAAGGAACGTTGACCAAAGGTTTTAGTGCGAACAGTGGGGATACTGTAGATACGAGTGTCACATGAGGAACGTAAAGCTCGAGATGGGGGGTAAAGATGTAACAGGTGGGTGAGATACTCAGGACAGGAAGACTCGATAGATTTGAAGCAGAGAGAGGCAGTCTTGTAGGATATTCTTAGCTGAACAGGGAGCCAGTGGAGAGAGCGGAGCAATGGGGTAACATGGTTATATTTAGAAGTGCGGAAGATGAGACGGGCAGCATGATTCTGAACTCTTTGAAGTTTGTTGATGAGATGAGAGGGAGAGCCAGACAAAAGAGCGTTACAGTAATCCAGGCGGGATAGAACAAATGCGCAGACAAGAGCTTTTGTTGTGTTTTCTGAGAGAAGATGGCGAATAGAAGCAATTTGGCGGAGTTCAAGAAAGCAAGTGCGACAGACATTGCTGACATGCTGTTGGAAGGACAGGGTTTGATCAAGAGTTACACCGAGGTTGCGGGCAGAATGAGAGAGAGTGATATGTGAATCAACAAGTTTGATGGAAGTCGGAACAGAAGGGTGGTTTTGAAGTTTTGGTGGGGTGATCAGGATCAGTTCAGACTTATCTTCATTTAGTTTTAGTTTGTTTCGGGTCATCCAGTCCTTAAGGTTGGCTACACAAGACTGGGTGTTTTGGATCATGAGAGGAAGGTCAGAGAGAGGCCCAGAGACATACAGCTGATTGTCATCAGAGAAGGAATGATGCTGAAGTAGGTGTTCTTGGACGATAGAAGAGACAGGATAAGAGTAGAGAATGAAGAGTAGAGGGCCCAAGACAGATCCTTGTGGCACGCCGTAGGTCAGACAAGAGGGATTAGAAGAAAGGCCGTTGATAGAAACTACTTGTTGACGATCAGTGATGTAGGAATGAAACCAACTCAAGACTGTGTCATCAAGCCCAAAAGAGTGATGTAGGCGGGAAATGAGGATAGAGTGGTCAATAGTGTCAAAGGCAGCAGATAGGTCCAAGAGAGTCAAAAGTGATACATTGTTACAGTCAAGGGCAGTCAGAATGTCGTTACAGATTTTGAGAAGAGCAGTCTCAGTACTATGTCCAGAGCGGTAAGCAGACTGAAGGGGATAGACAAGGCTGTTGGAATGAAGGTGGTCTAACAGTTGGTCAAGAACAACTTTCTCTAAAATTTTTGAAAGAAACGGAAGATTTGACACAGGTCTGTAGTTTTTCAAATTGTCAGGGTCAAGAGTAGTCTTTTTCAAAAGAGGTCTTACAATTGCAGATTTGAAAGAAGAAGGAAAGAAGCCAGTTGAGAGGGCAGACACTTTTATTCACTTTTGCAAATGGAAACCATGAAAAGAGAACAGTACTAAACACAATAAAATAGACAGTAGATCTTATCTTACATAAATAAACTGCAAAGCAGCAATGAGTTTACAAAATGAACAGTTATTTCTATTCAACATTACATATTGCAAAACAAGCACAACATTGTGTCTAGTCTGTCAGCGTCACATATTCTTTGCTTTTCTTGTAAAGTAACATTATTACAAAAATGTTTGAACTCTAGCCAATCTTATTTTCATTAACAAATCTTAAATAAATGTTAGCGAACCGCCCAGAGAAACGTGGACAAACGAGTCACAAGACAAAACACAACGCGTTTCGACCTCTTAGGTCTTCTTCAGGTGAGTCACAAACGAATAAAATAACGAAAAGTCACTTAGCTTTGATCGCTTCAGATCGCTTCAGAGTTCAGCGCAAGGAAGAAGGCGTTGAATCAATCCTTGCGCTGAACCCTGAAGCGATCTGAAGCGATCAAAGCTAAGTGACTTTTCGTTGTTTTATTCGTTTGTGACTCACCTGAAGAAGACCTAAGAGGTCGAAACGCGTTGTGTTTTGTCTTGTGACTCGTTTGTCCACGTTTCTCTGGGCGGTTCGCTAACATTTATTTAAGATTTGTTTAGATTTCCGCCTGCAGTCGTCTCACTTTGCAATTAGATCTTATTTGCTGAGATGTCGGTCGGCTTTTGTAGCCCGAAATTTGATTTTATATTTCCTTTTTTTCTTACCAAGTTTGAAAAACAGAAATAATTACACTTATGTACTTTTGAAATATGTCTGAGTGTTTGCCTGCTGCCCGCCTGCTTCTCCGTCTGTATGTCTGCAGCCTCTCTCTCTCTCTCTCTCTCTCTCTCTCTCTCTCTCTCTCTCTCTCTCTCTCTCTTTTCTCTCTCTCTCTCGCGACCGACAGACACGCTTCACATCACTGTCCTGAATATTCGGATATTCTATGTGATTCACGGAATGGAGTGCTTCAATTTTTACACGCAATGATTCTTTTGGTTCAGTACTTACACCTCTGAAAGCGTGGTGCTTCTACTGAGCGCACAAAGTGAAATATTCTAGTCTATTTGTTTGTGATTGTGTGTGGTTCCCTCTTTATCTGCCGACACGGACCACGCAGCGCGAGCCAGCAAGCCAACAGCATGTAACGCGCAGAAGGTAGGAAGGAGGCCAGCGCACAGCTGGAAATGCTTTGTACTATGTAGCTGACCGGCAAGACTGTGCTGCCGCATGGCAAGACTGGGCTGCCGCATGGCAAGACTGTGCTGCCGCATGGCAAGACTGGGCTGCCGCATGGCAAGACTGTGCTGCCGCATGGCAAGACTGGGCTGCCGCATGGCAAGACTGTGCTGCCGCATGGCAAGATTGTGCGCCGCATGGCAAGACTGTGCTGCCGCATGGCAAGATTGTGCTGCCGCATGGCAAGACTGTGCTGCCGCATGGCAAGACTGTGCTGCCGCATGGCAAGACTGTGCTGCCGCATGGCAAGACTATGCTGCCGCATGAAGAGACTGACTGAGTGATACTCTCTATTATTGTTTTTGTTTCTAGTGTCGTATGACCATGTAAACAACCATGTGTGACACGCCCACTGCAGGCTCCGACTTCACGGGGCCTGCAACAGTATCCAAGGACACTCCTCATAGAGGCACACTCCGTGACACAGCTGATCCACTGCAAAAAAAGTTCCACTGCAGCAGACGTGAACTGGCCACATGGAGGCAATGCCTCATACACAGATACCACCCTGACAATCTACCCAGTGAATTTTCAGTCAACGTAGAGTCAAGGGACTTTGACGAATGTGCCATCAACATCAGTGAGACTTCCCCAATTAATCTGTGCCCCCCACTACCATCTAACTTCGCCAAAACTGTTGTAAGATTATTAGTTCAGGGGCGTCAGATAATCGTTATCACGCTGTATGTTAGGAGTGGTGTTGATGTTGAGGGAACAGTGCTATTGCAAGCTGCCGGCTGTCCTACGTTTGGTGTTGAAGAAATTGACCAAATTAGCCCAATAGTAGGTCATCTTTCAGCCAGTGACTTAGCAGGTGACATTGACAAAACTTTTCATGAAAGGATCCTAGCTTTACCCTTCCCTGATCTGGAAGACAGTCATACGTGTACCAGTCCAATGCCCAGAATATCCGAAGATGAGTCCACTGAACTAGATCACCACACAAATGTCAAAAAACCGGCAGACCTACGACCAGACATAGACCACCGCAGTGTCAAACGAGCCCATCGACGAAGATCGTCAAACAGATTCATTCGCCACCCTGTCAAAGTGACCACATCACCAAAGCTCATCAGGTCACTGCAAACCCTACAGGAGAATGTGGACTACAACACACACCGTTTGTCAGATGCAGAAAATATTGTTCAAAGCCATATTCTAGATTTAAAAGAACAGATAAAAAATGAACTCAAAAGCTTTGCCAAAGAGAAATTAGAGTCCCTTGAAGATCTATGCAAATCACTATCTACTAAAGTTAAAACATTAGAAAATGAAAATCACAAATTGAAATCAGATGTTGGCGAGCATAAAAGAATTATTACAGATCTCAAGAAGCGGCTTGCCCCCAGTTCTTCTCATGAGTACCCCCCACTGAAACCTGCCTGTGAACCTGCCATGTCCACTGTCCCTATTCTTTTTTCCACTGCTTTGAAGAGGACCAGTCTGCATCAAGCGACCACAACATCACAGATGCACAGATCACCTGACCTGTCTAAGACCCACCAGCCCTCCACCCCTACCCAACCACCCAGCGGTCAACCCAGTCCCACCTCCGTCCAAGTAAAAACACTCTCTGCTCCCAGCCTCTCTTCCACCCATTCCCACCTCCCTTCCTCTGATCTAGCTGACACCAGTCTCCATGCCAGTCCCGCCCCTCCCAGGTTAGACAGTGCTCCTGTCTACTCCATCCCAGTCATAAATCGTTTTGATCCATCACCATCATCACCTGATCATCAGTCCATTCCTGTCCATGTCTCCAAAAGACAAAGAGCTACTCCCAGCCCACCCCATTGTCTCCAACAAACATCATTGGAAGAACAGACGGACTGTTTGATTATAGGAGATTCCACAGTACATAACATGGATGCACACAAAATGAACACAGGTAGCTTCAAATCAGTTCAGAAAATCAGTGTGTCCGGTCTCAGGGTCTCTGACATAAAACACTGGCTTGAATCCCGTCCACCCAATGCCCATATGGATAGAGTTATTTTGCATGTAGGAATCAACGACTGTAAAGGGGGAGAGATTACAACACACCAATGGAGGGCTCTCCTTTACTCATGTCAAACGACCTTCCCCAGTGCAACAGTCGTGGCCTCTTCCATCATCCCCGCATGTGGTAGACATTTAATGTGGTAGACATTGTTCAATCCAACCTAAAGCTTCAGACAGTATGCAGGGAACTGTCTGCAGTATTCGTAGACAACAAAGATTCCTTTCTTGCTAGGAGTGGTGCCCCCAGGAAAGACATGTACAAATCTCCCCTAGACATCAGCCACAAAGGTTTGCTAAAACTAGCATGGAACATCAAATACTGTGCTAGGGCCTCGTCTACGCACGACTCCGCCCTGCTGAAAGCCACAGATGTCAATACAACACACACACCAACACACCATCAGCCCCATGTTCCGGCCAGCGCTGCTCAACCATCCCAGCGCTACACATCAGCGGTCGCGCCTAAGCAGTACAACACAGGCCGCGCCCCCCTGTTGAGAACTTCAGCTTCTCAGATTCCGATGGCCGGCCCTGTCAGTACTTCAGTGACTAACGCCAACGCGCAGAGCACCGGTCCCCAACCACTGCCCACTTACGGCACCGCTGTTCCCGCCACAGTGCCTCCCTCCACCCCCGTTAATCCTCTACAGGCCATTGCTGAAGCAGTGCGACTGCTACAGGCAGACTGTGGCCTTTCTTCAGTGTGAAGACTGTCTTTGTAAGAATCGTCCCTTCCACACCCACCTGCCCCCCAAAAAAAAAACAAAAACAAAACAAAACAAAAAAAAAACAACAACAAACAAACAAACAAACAAACAAAAACAACAAAACTTGAGGAACTAAACGTGTGTTATACGTACAGGTCCTTGATGTATGTGTGTGTGTGTGTGTGTGTGTGTGTGTGTGTGTGTGTGAGTGTGTGTGTGTGTGTGTGTATGTGTGTGTGTGTGTGTGTGTGTGTGTGTGTGTGTGTGTGTGTGTGTGACTTGCATCCTTCCTTGCCAGACTGAGAACTAATCCTCGGATACTACTTGTGCGTGTCATTATGTTCTTAGCAATAATAACTATCTTTTCACATCGGCATCTATTGTTGACAGTGATCACCGTAGGCTGTGCTGAAACATTTTGTGTTCTACTCATTTACTATCGAGACCACTCGTGTTGCTAAAGGCATTTCGCCCCATGCTTCAGAAATGACTGAACTGTGTGGCTCATGAATCATATGTGACTTCACTGAATGTCAGACTAAATTTGTGTTTCACGCTTGGCCGTCGACCGAGGCGGACGTGTGTAGTGTCGCTCGTCTTCTCCCAGTGAACTCGCCTCACTATGTAGCCAGTGCAGCAAGCCTTGGAGTGAATGTGCTTCTGTGACTGGGATTTGTGACGGAGATATGTGGCGGTGTTTTTTGAAACTTGACTTGATGACTCTTGTGTGCTTGTGTGCATTTTCTCCTCAAGTGTGCCATTTGGTGTTACTGTGATCTGTTTTGATGAGAAGTTTCAAGATGAATATTTCGCGAAGCACACCGGACATTAACACGGGATTTTAATACTGCCTGTGTTATTATTTGGACTAGCATGAGTTCATCGATTTCAAAATATTTTACAACTAAAGTGAATAGTTACAAGCGTAAGCCGTCCTCTACGTCCTCAGACAGCTGTGCTAGTCCAACAGAATCCTACCCTCCTGATAGCAAGAAGCAGGAAACGAAAAAACAGAAAACAGAGCTGGGCCCAGACTGCAGTTTAGACATGGAGGAACTGAAAACAAACTTAGAATGTATAAAGGAAAAGTTAGCGTTCGTGTGTATGAAGGATGACATCCAAGCGCTCAGAGAAGAGATATCCAAAATCTCGGACACTTTGACTCGTAGGGTGGACATTTTGGAGGGGACACTATTTGAACTTCAGCAAGATAAGGACAGGCTGGTGGAAGATGTGAAACAGCTGAAGAGGGACAACACGTCGCTGCGCTCCCAACTGGAAACAGCCAAGAGGGAGAATGGAGACCTGACGGTAGCCCAGAACGACATGGAGCAGCACGGTCGTTTGTGGAACGTGAGGGTGCACGGGATCAAAGAGGGACAGCGGCCTGGAACGGAGACGGTGACAGACTGCATTCAGAAATGTGTGGACGTTTTTACCAAGAAAATGGGTGTGTCTGTGCGTTCTGAGGACATTGAGATCGCTCACCGTGCAGGGAGACCGAGGGGAACGACGATGGACGGGGACACACAGCAAACCAAGACCCATTCTTCTTCGTTTTTTCTCCAGGCAAAAAAAGTCTGAAGTTATACACAACAGAAAGAAACTGAAACAAACTGGCATATCAGTCAACGAGGACTTGACCATGGCGAACTATAAACTCTTAAAGCAAGCAGCCAACCATTCTGCAATAATGTCAGCCTGGTCAACCAACGGAAAACTTATCGCTAAGCTGAAGAATGGTGTCACGATGCGACTGACTGTAGGTACTGATCTTAATCAACAGATACAATCAAAAATGAATCCTTAAAAAATAATCCATAAAACCTTACTTACAGATGGACAAATGGACCTCTCTCTCTCTCTCTCTCTCTCTCTCTCTCTCTCTCTCTCTCTGTGCGCTTGTCTACAAATACATACGCTCATGCAGACACACATACACACCAATGAGCGTGCACATAGACGGGCACACGCATACGCATGCATTGTCAGCATAGATTATGTTGGCAGGTATTTTGATGTTCTGTGGGCGCCTTAGCTTGTGTCAGTACATTTCTTTATAAATGATGCATTATAGGGGGGGGGGGGGGGGGGGGGGGGGGGGAGTGAAATCAACCACGGTATATACTTTAAGGTGATTCTCAGAAGAATTTCCTTCACAACCCTCCAGTCTAATTTTATATATTTACACTTTAACTTGGCTGGGGACATTAGAATGATTCCATTTTGATTCCTCTAACCTGTGGTTGGTTTAAATTTGTTAACTCATATGTTTATTGATGTATTTTCCATTGGTGATTTGAGTGCACTGGGTGTTTGCCAGCAGATAGGTATGTGTATGCATTTTGGCATAATTCTGACTAGTGCCAGTCTTCTACCACAGTTTAAGAACACAATGAGCTCGGACACACACGCGCGCGCGCGCGCACACACTGATTTGATCAGTTTTTGTGGTGTTTTTTCTCAAAGGTTTTCAAGAAGTGTCCAAAACAAAGTTTGTTGTTGTTGGTTTTTTTTATTTATTTATTTATTTATTTATTTATTTATTTATTTATTTTTTTTCCCTAAGTATATTTCTGATTGTAATGTAATCTTTTGCATTCCATAGGGGGAACTTTGTCATTGGTTTGTGTCTTTTTCCAGCGATAGATATGTTATTTAGACTATGTTATACAAAACAGTCTAAGATCACCTTTGATTACATCCGTCAGATATGCAAATTATGAACCTACTTACCTTTTTCTGGTTGCTCTGTGTCTCTGTCTGTCTGTCTGTCTGTCTGTCTCTCTCTCTCCCTCTCTCTCTCTTCTAATATGGTTGTAGCTTATGGCTGATTTTTTTTTTTTTTTTTTTTTTTTGCTGATCACTGTGTATTTTTACATCTTTTCATTCTTCATGTGTGCATTCTAACAAAATGACACGCGCGCGCGCATGCACACACACCCACACTGGATTCATACTGTTTTTGCATTGCAAGGATTTATTTATTTATTTATTTATTTATTTATTTTATTTTTTTTTATTATTTTTTTTTTTTCTGTTGGAAAATTTGGTCTGGTCCATTTTGGCTCTTGGCCGGTGTTTGGTGCCTTAAATCGGTTGTAAAGATGTGATCTTACTTGTGTAAACAAAACCGTCTAACAGTACAGTAAATGATATCTGTCACCCATCTAAAACATGAACCCCCCCCCCCCCTCTCTCTCTCTCTCTGTCTGTCTCTGTCTCTCTCTCTCGTTTGTGCTTTTGCGTTTGAAGTTTCGGTTCACTCTGTTCAATGGAGATTCCTGTTGTACATCTGTGATTGTAAAAATAAAAAGAAAATTGCATCATTTTTTTTTCTTTTTTTTTTGTATCCCGCCCTTGCTTCCTCATCCCACCATCTTCTGTTCTCTTCTTTTTTGCCCTACATTTGATGCGCTGCTTCTTTAAATGATTTATTGTCTGTGGCTGGTGTAACTTTGACAGGTTAAGAGTTTCACTCTATATTTAGTATTGTACTTCAAGATAGATGTGTGTGTGCGCGCGCGGGCGCGCACACATACGCACACACACATACGCGCGCACACGCGCGCGCGCGCGCACGGCGCACGCGTGCGGACACACGCACACGCACGCACGCGCACGCACACACACACACACACGCACACACTCTCTCTCTCTCTCTCTCTTTCTCTCTCTGTCTCTCTGTCTCTCTCTCTCTCTCTTTCACACGCACACGCGCGCGCGTGCGCGTGCGCTCTGGCCCGCACGTTCATATACATATTGAATCCATGTTTTTTCAGCTTCACAGTGTGTATCCATTATTAACATGTTTTCTTCAAGTGTCTTTTTTTTTCCTGTTTCTTTTTAACTGATTTTTGTGATGATTTGGTCTAGTTCATGTCGAAATTGCTATTTCATGTATTTCTTCTGTAACAAATATGGGATCCAGACTGCTTTACATAAAATGGTCTACGATTGCCCTTGATATTTGTCACCTGCCCAAAGCATTACTCTCTCTCTCTCTCTCTCTCTCTCTCTCTCTCTCTCTCTCTCTCTCTCTCTCACTCTCTCCTGATATGGTTATAGCTTATGGCTGATTTTTTTTTTTTTTTTTTTTTTTTAATTATTATTATACCGGAAAAAATGCTTGTCTCTCTTGATATGTATATATTATGTATGATGTGTACATTTATGAAACATAACGACTGAAATGGGATGGACATACGAGATTGCTGATCACTGTGTGTGTGTGTGTGTGTGTGTGTGTGTGTGTGTGTGTGTGTGTGTGTGTGTGTGTTTACATCTTTTCATACTTCATGTGTGCAATCTCACAAACTGATGTGGCTTGGCGCGCGTGCGCACACACTGGATTCATACTGTTTTTTTGCATTGCAAGGTGTGCCTGATATTTCTAAGTTTTCTGTGTGTGTGTGTGTGTGTGTGTGTGTGTGTGTGTGTGTGTGTGTGTGTGTGTGTTTGCTGTTGTTGTTGTTGTGGTTGTGGTTGTTGTGGTTGTTGTTGTTTTTTGTTGTTGTTGTTGACAATTTGGTCTGTCCTTTTAGGCTTTTTGGCTCTTGGCCGGTGTTTGGTGTCTTTCTTCGGTTGTAAGATAAGGATGTAACATACGTGTAACAAACAGCTAACAGTACCTAAAATGATATCTGTCACCCATCTAAAACTGAACTCCTCTCTCTCTCCTCTCTCTCTCTCCTCTCTCTCTCTCTCTGTCTGTCTGTCTGTCTGTCTCTCTCTCTCTCTCCTCTCTCTCTCTCTCTCTCTCTCTTTCGTTTGTGCTTTTGCGTTTGGAGTTAGTTTCCGTTCCTTATCTTCAACGGAGATTCCTGTTGTACATCTGTGATTTTAAAAAAAATGTGCATCATATGTGCCCCCCCCCCCCCCCCCCCCCACACACACACACACCCCCACACCCCCCCCCCTTTTTTTTTTTTTTTTTTTTTTTTTTTTTTACCCCTCTCAACATGTACACACATTTAACTGCTACGTACGCTGGCACAGTGTCTATGAATGTTTACAGTGAACTGTTTTGATGTATTTTGCTTGGCAGGCAAGGATCCTGCCGCTATCTAATTATTTCTTTTTGTGTCTGTTTAATGCACACACTCCTTTTTGGCTTGTGATTGAACTGGCTGCATGTTAATTTTTATTATTATTATTGTCTTTTACTGGCATATTTAAGGTTTGGTTTGTACTTATAAATATGTATTTTTCTTTTTCTTGTCCTTTAAGATTTTTTGTCTATTACAACTCTGTTGTTTTCTTTAGGGTGGATGGATTTATTCTATGGTTTTCAATGCACATGACTAAAGAATTTGAAACGGGATGTTGTAGAAGAGAGTATATGTTTTTTTTTTTATATATTTATTTCAAATATTTGTTAATTATGGATAGTAGTATATCTGTTATTTCAGTAAATTGTCAGGGCCTCAATAATTCACAGAAAAGACGTGATGTCTCTCATTATTTGAGAAATAAAAAACATTCAGTTTATTTTTTGCAAGATACGCATTTTGAGAAAAACATGGAGCAATGTATTGTAGCTGAATGGGGATACCAGGGATATTTTTCAAGTTTTACATCAAATGCAAGAGGGGTCGCAATTTTGTTTAATAACAATTTTGAGTTTAAAATCAAAAGAGTCATTAAAGATAATTCTGGAAACTATATAATTGTTCTAGCAGAAATTCAAAATAACAACTTCCTCTTCGTCAATATCTATGGACCAAACAAAGATGATCCGGAATTCTATGATGACCTAAAACAGACGATTAATGACATAGATGTTGAAAATATAATAATGGCCGGAGATTTTAATCTGGTTCTGCAGCCTGAGAAGGATTACTATAATTACAAACATGTAAATAATCCCAAAGCGAAAGTAGTAGTTGAAAACATGATTGAAAGCTTGGAGCTTAACGACATTTGGAGAGATTTAAACCCGGAATGTCTCCGTTACACATGGAGAAGAACCAACCCTTTTCAACAGGCCCGGTTAGATTTTTTTCTCATTTCAGATTCAGTTGTTTCATTTGTAAATGACGCAGACATTGAATGTGGATACAGAACCGATCATTCTGCAATTTCACTTAGGCTTAAATGTAAAGAAACTGTCAAGCATAATACCTTTTGGAAATTGAATGTATCCCTTTTAAAAGACAAAGAATATATGCATGAAATAAATATGGAGATTGAAAAAGTCAAAGAAGAATATACAGTAAATGTAGCTGAAAATATATTGGATGAAGATATACAGCTTTCTATCCCAGATGATGTCTTCCTCGATTTTCTGCTGATGAAACTTAGATCAAAAACAATTGCATATGCTACAATGAAGAAAAAGAAATTGGCAGATGAAGAGAGACAGCTAGAAGAGGATATGCGAAAACTGGAGAAAGTTGAGAAGAAAACGGGAGAAGACATATTAATAATAGAAATGAAGAAAGAACAATTAAGACATATTCGTGAAAAACGAATGGAAGGGGTATTATTAAGGTCGAGGGCTAGATGGGTAGCTGATGGGGAGAAAGTTAGTAATTATTTTTGCAATCTAGAAAAGCGACACTATGTTAGTAAAAACATGGCTAGACTCATAGACCAGCAAGATAAAATTTTAACAGACCAGAAAGAGATCATCCAAGAAGTGCAAAGATTTTATGAATCATTATATGCAGAATCTGTAGTAGATGATTGTGAGATAAGAAACTTAGTGAATGATATCCCTTGCATAAAGGAAACGGACGCAGAAAGATTAGAGGGAGAAATAACGTTAGAAGAAGCTACGTATGCTCTGAGTAAAATGAAAAATAATAAAAGTCCAGGCACAGACGGCTTTAGTGCAGAATTCTTTAAAGTATTTTGGAAGAAATTAGGTGGATTTGTTGTAAGAGCACTTAATGCGAGTTTCAGAAAAGGAGAGCTATCTTGTGTACAGAGAGAAGGAATCATAACTTCTATCCCTAAAGGTGATAAACCAAGGCAATACATAAAAAACTGGAGACCTATCTCACTTTTAAATGTAATTTATAAAATAGGATCATCTTGTATAGCAAATCGGTTAAAGCAAGTTCTACCAAATGTAATTGATGATGATCAAACAGGGTTTATCAGAAATAGATATATTGGAGATAATTTAAGGTTAATATATGATATCATAGCTTATCTAGACAAACATAATCTACCTGGATTGCTTTTGAATATAGATTTTGAAAAGGCTTTCGATTCGATAAACTGGAACTTTATGTTTAAAGTACTGAAAGCATTTGGTTTTCAAGAAGATATATGCAGATGGATAGGTACGTTCTATAAAAATATCAAATCATGTGTAATTGTAAATGGTCAGGTTTCGGACTGGTTTAAAATTAAAAGAGGCTGCAGACAAGGAGACCCTCTATCTCCTTATATATTTGTGTTATGCGTAGAAATACTGGCTGTTATGGTCAGACAGAATTCTAATATCCATGGGATCTCAGTGAATAATGTTGAACACAAGATTTCTCAGTACGCTGATGACACAGAATTCTTACTTGCAGGAGATAGGAGTTCTTTTGAAAACTGCATAAATGTTCTTGATAAGTTTGGTTCTGTGTCAGGCCTTCATATAAATGTAGGAAAAACTAACGCCGTTTGGCTGGGAAGTGAGAAAAATTCTGAAGTCCGTTATATGGAACATTTAAGTATGGAATGGAATCCATCTAAATTCCGAATATTAGGAGTGTGGTTTACTAACGATCTGAAAGAATGTGTAGATATAAATTACTCGGAAAGACTAGCAGATGTCAAACACTTATTCAAAATATGGGTAAAACGACAGTTAACACCTCTTGGTAGGGTAGCAATACTAAAATCTCTTATCCTCTCAAAGTTGACACACCTCTGGTTACTATTACCAAACCCACCAGACATATTTTTTCAAACATGTCAACAGGCTTGTTACAAATTTGTTTGGAACAAGAAGCCAGATAAGATTAACCGAAAAACTGCCCATAAAAGTATCAAAGATGGCGGTATTGGTCTTCCTGACCTAAAAACGTTTGTTTTATCTCTGAAGCTGTCCTGGATACGTAAAGCTGAAACGTCAACCCATAAATGGCGAAATATTCTGTTGCATAACTTCCCTAAGTGGTCGCTTATGAAAAAATGTGGTCCAGAATTCGTTTCAAAATTCACCAAGTATAATCAGTTTTGGGTTGAAGTTCTTGATGCATATAAAGTTTTTTACTACAAGTGTTCCCCGCAAAACTCCACCGAACTTCTTGCCGAACCATTATGCCATAATAAGCGATTTCAAATTGGAAAGAAGTGTATTGTATCGAAAAAACTAAGTAGCAAAGATATTAACTGTCTCGCCCACTTTTTTGATGATAAAGGAAAGTTTTTGCCACATGCACTTTTTAAAGAAAAATGTAATGTAAATATTGATTTTGTTACTTTTGCTGGCTATAAATCGACTATAATGGACTATGTAAAAACGTCTGGTATCACTATAAAAAATGATAAGTACATAAACTCATCATTGTGCTTTAAACACCTTTTTGCTATAAATAAAGGTTCCAAATTGTATTATGATATCTTTATTGCAAATAACCTTAAGCCAAAATGCTGTGATAAATGGGACATAAAATTGTTAATGCAAAATGATTGGAAATCTTGCTTTTTGCACGCGCATAAGATTCGTGATGTAAGGCTGCAGTGGTTTCAACTGAAAATATTACACAGGTGTTTATGCACAAATGTTGTTTTAAAGGAGATTGGAATCCTTGAAAATAATAACTGCAGTTTTTGTAGCACATTCAAAGATAGCATTGATCATATGTTTTGGAAATGTCACCATGTACAAGTATTTGGAATGCCCTCATTGGTTTAATGAAAGAAAAATGTTTGAATGCTGAAAATGTACTTTTGACAGAAGCACTCGTACTATTTGGCTATGACAATATGATTGTTGGCGACACCGTCTTTTACTTTATAATACTATTTGCGAAGCATTACATATATGTTTGTAGAATAAACAACACCCTGCCACAAGTACATGTATTCATAAACAAATTAAAATTTAGATACAAAATTGAGGAACATGTTGCATATTTAAAATTAAACCATGCAGAATTTTTGACCAGATGGCTGGCATACAGACCATTAATGGATACTGTTTAACAGTTATACCCTTTTGTTATTGTTTTCTTTTCTTTGTAAACAACTTGCACTAATAGATTCAGAAGTGTAAGATGAAGTGTATGAATGAACACTTTTTTGTGCATTATTAGAGGCCTGAGTGTAATATTTTGCCAAATGTAATGATGTAAAAAAACGTCCCTGTCAGCATGATTTTTCTTAATACATCCACCCCCCACCCCCCACCCCTCTCTCTCTCTCTCTCTCTCTTTCTCTCTCTCTGTTTTTGTTTTGTTTTGATTCGATAATGTTTGCATGAATATGTGAATTCAAATTGTTTGGGATGATTTCTTTCTTTATTTATTTCTTGATATACATATTTGCTTTCCCTCATTACTTTTCTCCCCCTTTTTGTTCCTGTAAATATATATGAATGCAAATAAAAAAGGTTTAAAAAAAAAAAAAAAAATTTGTGTTTCTAAAAAAAAAAAAAAAAAAAAAAAAAAAAAACTTTCTTATACCTGCGTTCGGTGGACGTGACTGATCGGAGAGCGCTCCATAAGTGCAACGCATTTGTGCCAAACAGACTTGGACCTATAGACAATTCTATCTGATTATCAGCATATATATGTGTGTTCAGATACATATGAGTTGGTGATTCTGTGCGTGCAACATACAGGAATTGTGCTTTTTAGTCTTGCAGTACTTCGTCCTGTACAACCTGACAGCAATTAGTTGTGTGCACATTAAATTGTAAGTGCATTCTCAGTCACCTATTTCCGAACCACTGCTGTGGTATCTAATCTACCAGTTTGTTTGATTGGTTTTTTTTTGTTTTTGTTTTTTTGTTTTTGTTGTTGTTGTTTTCATCATTTATTTTACTTTTTTTGTACGTGTCCTTTCTTCCCCTTTCTTTTTGTTTTTCCTTTTACTTGTGCACTCAGGACATAAAATGACCACAAACCAGAACTCATGGCCATCGAGAGATGGACTGAGAATTTGCCATTTAAATATCAATAGTGCAGTCAGTAAGATCTCTGATATCTCGACCCTGATATCGAACCACCAAAAGCCATTCCATGTTCTGGGTCTCTCCGAATCAAGACTAAATACCTACATTAGTGATAAAGATGTATCAGTCCCAGGTTATAATATCGTTCGAAAAGACCCTACTAAAGACAAAGAGACAGGTCTTCTAGTGTATGTCAGTGAATCTCTCAACTTCAAGAGACTTTCCCACCTAGAACAGCATGACGTAGAAGCAGTGTGGATACAAATCACACTGAACAAATCACGATCCATTTTAATCGGGTTTTGCTATCGGAACCCAGCAGAAAGAGTCAGCTGGACTGATAAATTTGTTACTATGATGGACGCAGTTTCATTAGAATGTAAAGAGATTGTTTTACTCGGTGACTTGAATGTAGATCTTTTGAAATCAAACAGCCAATGGAGCCAAACGATAAGTGTGTTGAATTTACATCAGATTATCAAAACACCCACCAGAGTCACACCAACTTCAAAGACAATCATTGACCACATCTATGTCTCAAATGAAAATAACATACTAGAAGCTTGTGTACCAGTCTTCTCTTCTAGTGATCATTACCCAGTGTGTGTTACATGGTCTAAACATGGAGTGAAAATCCCAAAACCAGGCCACAAAACCATAACCTATCGTTGCTTCTCAAAATTTAACGAACAAAACTTTTTGCTTGATTTAATGAACTCAGAACTTAATACAGTATACAATATTGCTGATCCAGATTCAGCGATTGACTTTTGGATCGAAATTTTTACAGAAGTCTGTAACAGACATGCTCCGTTAAAAACAATCAGAGTAAAGCATATTCCCAAACCACCGTGGTACACGAAAGAATTACAGGAGGCATGCTACCTTAGAGACCTTTTGAAAGAACATGGCTATGAAGAAGAATCAAGATCACTAAGAAATGCAATAAACTCTCAGAAGCGCAGGGAAAAAACAAAATACTATCGCGAGTTATTAACTTCCAAACAAAATCCAAAACTGGTTTGGCAAGCAATAAACCAGCTTAGCAATAATAGTTTTCTTCAAAATCAACTGTTATCAAAGGTATTTCTGCTGAACAACTTAACACTCACTTCTCTACCATTCCAGATACAGTTGTTACTACTGATCATTCAAGCTCTAATGAACTTAAAGAACTCCATCAATTTTGTCACGACAAAAAAATCACGTCTGAACTACACATTCCACTCATAACTGTGCACGAGGTGTATCAGTACCTACTTCATCTCAAACAGTCAGGAACACGTGGACTAGATGGCATAGATGGCAAAATTCTGAAACTCTCGGCTCCAGTTATAACTGACACGTTAACGTATATCTTTAATCTGTGCATAGATAAAAGCTATTTTCCTAATGCGTTCAAAAAAGCAAAAGTTATACCCATTCATAAATCTGGTGATAATACTGATCCTTCAAACTACAGACCAATATCAATCTTATCTATCCTTTCGAAACCTCTAGTAAAGCATTTAAATAAACACATCCTTCATCACTTCAACAAGTACGATTTGCTCCATCCCGGACAGTCTGATTTCAGACAGAAACATTCCTGCCATTCTGCATTAATCAATCTTGTAGATGTGTGGCTTAATAATATTAATAACAACAGATATTGTGGTGTCTTATTCGTTGATTTTAAAAAAGCATTCGATGTCATTGACCACAATCTCCTTATTCGAAAACTGGAGGTATACGGTCTTTCAAAATCCGCCCTTATCCTTCTTAAATCATACATCACAAAACGACAACAATGCGTCTTATCGGGGACGACTGTCTCTTCTATAACAACTCTTAAGTATGGCGTTCCACAAGGCTCCATTTTAGGCCCGCTACTCTTCTCAATCTACAATAATGACCTACCCCTACATGTGAGATCTGCATGCGACCTCTTTGCAAATGACACCACAATTCACACCAGCCATAATGATCCTTCCAGTCTTTCAAAACATTTGCAAGAAAGTACCAATGACCTTGTAAAATGGACCGAACTAAATCACATGTCACTTCACCCTCAAAAAACAAAACTGATGTACATTACAACTAGGCAAAAAAGACAAAAGCTCACCAATGATTTCCCTCCTATACACCTCAATAATGTACTTGTGGAACAAGTCACTCATCATAAAGTATTAGGACTAATAATTGACAATAGTCTCAGCTGGAATCCCCACATAACGTTACTATGCAAAAAGCTCTCCCAGAAAGTCTATCAGCTCACCAAAATCAAACACTTTCTTGACCTTCATTCACGAAAACTTTTTTTCCATGCTCATATTCAGTCTTATGTTGATTATGCATCGACTATATGGGATTCTGCAAGTGCAAACACACTAAAACCATTGTTCAGCCTACATAAACGAGCGCTCAAATTAATCCTTCTGAAGAAAACTAGCCTCGAAAGCTCTGATTATAAACATCTTCACATTCTTCCATTCAGCCAGAGACTCAAATACAACAAAGGGCTAATGATGCACAAGATTCTGACCGGGAATGCTCCAACAACTTTAATGAGACGATTCTCAAAAGTCTCGTCGAGAAACTCCCACAAACTCCATATCCCAATCCCCAGAATTGACCTATTTAAATCAAGTCTAACGTACTCGGGAACCTCTTTGTGGAACTCCCTTCCAGAATCCATCAAACAAATCCATTGTACCACAACTTTCAAAAACACTTACCTTACCCATCTTCTGCGGTAAAAAAAACCCCCAAAAAACCCCATAAGTAATACCAACAAGTGATCTCAAAAGCATAAATCATCCCCTTTTCATGTACTTAACCAATTTGTCTTTTCTATTTTTTTCTTCTTTTTATCATGTATCAAGTATTTTATATATATGTATATGTGTATGTATGTGTATGTGTATGTATATATATGTATATATATATATATGTATATATGTATACATACATACATATATATATATATATCACCAATGTGTGTGTGTGTGTATGTATGTAGTATGTTTGTATGTATGTATGTATGTGTGTGTATGTGTCTATATGTATGTGTACGTGTGCGCATGTATATGTATGTGCGTGTGTATGTGTGTGTGTGTGTATGTATATGTATATACATATATATATGTATATGCATGTATGTGTATGTGTGTGTGGGTATATATATGTGTGCATATGGATATAATCTTATGAAAAATGATTATATGTTGTGCCCTTTTTTCACACACACACTCTCACTCTCCTCTCTCTCTCTCTCTCTCTTCTCTCTCTCTCTCTCTCTCTCTCTTCTTTTCTCCTCTGTCTGTGCGTGCGTGCGTGTGTATGTTCCGAATTCCGTACATACTTTGTCATATTCTTTTTTACTGTCTGATTTTATACATGCTAATTGTTGTACGTTTTAGTACATTTCCATTCCAAATCGTTACATTTCATGCTGTTCCCCCTCTCCCTTCCATCCTCTCTCTCTCTCTCTCTCTCTCTCCTCTCTCTCTCTCTCTCTCTCTCTTTTTTTTTTTTTTTTCTCTCCCCCCCCCCTCCCCCAATTTCATCTCACTTTGCTTAATACCTTCTACGTATTTTCATGCCTTGCGAAAAATGATTACATGTTGTGCCTTGCTCTGCCTCTCTCTCTCTCTCTTCTCTCTGTCTCTGTCTCTGTCTCTGTCTCTGTCTCTCTCTCTCTCTCTCACTCTCCTCTCTCTGCGTGCGAGCGTGCGTGTATTGTGTGTGTTCAAAAATATGTACGCACGTTGTCATATTCACTTCACTGTCTGTTTTCATACATGCCAATCTTGTACGTTGTAGTACATTTACATATGTTCCCCCAGCCCACCTCACTCCCTACCCCCACTCTCTCCTTCCTCTTCATTATTGTTATTCTCATTTTTATTTTTATTTTATTCTTTTATTATTATTATTTTGTTTGTTTTGTTTATTATTATTCTTATTTTTTGTTTTGTTTTCATTTCTCTTCTATTTTCATTTGATGTTCCTCTATGATTACATGACCGCTTTGCTTGCTTCTTTGTTTTCTTACATTAATTGATTTCACTGCATGTTGTAGTCCCTACTCAGGGCGAGGACTGGATGTAAAAAAGCACGTCAGTGCTTATCTATTATCCTCGTAAATAAAGAATTTTGTCTTGTCTTGTCTTGTCTTGTCTCTCTCTCTCTCTCTCTCTCTCTCTCTCTCTCTCTCTCTCTCTCTCTCTCTCCGCTAATCTCCTTGTTCTTCTTCTTGTTATGCTTCTCTCTCTCTCTCTCTCTCTCCTCTCTCTCTCTCTCTCTCTCTCTCTCTCTCTCTCTCTCTCTCTCTCTCCTCCCCTTACCTCTCCGCTAATCTCCTTGTTCTTTTTGTTGTGCCTCTCTCTCTCTCTCTTCTCTCTCTCTCTCTCTCTCTCTCTCTCTCTTCCTCTCTCCTCTCTCTCCTCTCTCTCTTTCTCTCGATCTTATCTCCTCTCCTCTCCTTTTCTCTCCTCCTCTCCTCCTCCTCCGCTTCTTCTTCTTCTCTCTTCTTCTTCTTCTTCTCTTCTCTTCTTTTCTCTCCTCTCTCTCACTCTCTCTCTCTCTCTCTCTGTTCTCTCTCTCCTCTCATAAATAAACAACACAATGTGTCTGAACCAGCCAATTACACTAACAATATTGAAGAACAAACAAAGCCTTAACTGTTGTGTGTGTCTATGTGCCTGCAGTCATTACACTAACATTAAAGAACAAACAAAGCCTTAACTGTTGTGTGTGTCTATGTGCCTGCAGTCATTACACTAACATTAAAGAACAAACAAAGCCTTAACTGTTGTGTGTGTCTATGTGCCTGCAGTCATTACACTAACATTAAAGAACAAACAAAGCCTTAACTGTTGTGTGTGTCTATGTGCCTGCAGTCATTACACTAACATTAAAGAACAAACAAAGCCTTAACTGTTGTGTGTGTCTATGTGCCTGCAGTCATTACACTAAACATTAAAGAACAAACAAAGTCTTAACTGTTGTGTGTGTGTCTATGTGCCTGCAGTCATTACACTACTTAACCTTAATGTTGTTGTAGTGCCTGCAGGCAACATAGACAAACAAACAAAGTTAAGTTGTTTTGTCTGCGTCATTAACTGTTAGTGTAATGACTGCAGGCACATAGACACACACAACAGTTAAGGCTTTGTTTGGTCTTTAATGTTAGTGTAATGACTGCAGGCACATAGACACACACAACAGTTAAGGCTTTGTTTTGTTCTTCAATGTTTGTTGTGCTCATTTGGCTTGTGTTTCAACATCTGTGTTGGTATTTTGAGAGAGAGAGAGAGAGAGAGGGAGAGAGAGAGAGAGAGAGAGAGAGAGAGAGAGGGGAGAGAGAGAGAGAGAGAGGAAAAAAAAAAGAAGAAGAAGAAGCGGAGGAGGAGGAGGAGGAGAGAAAAGGAGAGGAGAGGAGATAAGATCGGAGAAAGAGAGAGTGAGAGAGAGAGAAGAGAGAGAGAGAGAGGCACAACAAAAAGAACAAGGAGATTAGCGGAGAGGTAAGGGAGAGAGAGACAGAGAGAGAGAGAGAGAGAGAGAGAGAGAGAGAGAGAGAGAGAGAGAGAGAGAGAGAGAGAGAGAGAGAGAGAGAGAGAGAGAGAGAGAGAAGCATAACAAGAAGAAGAACAAGGAGATTAGCGGAGAGGTAAGGAGAGAGAGAGAGAGAGAGAGAGAGAGAGAGAGAGAGAGAGAGAGAGAGAGAGAGAGAGGCTGCAGACATACAGACGGAGAAGCAGGCGGGCAGCAGGCAAACACTCAGACATATTTCAAAAGTACATAAGTGTAATTATTTCTGTTTTTTCAAATTTGGGGGGAAAAAAAGGAAATAAAAAATCAAATTTCGGGCTACAAAAGCCGACCGACATCTCAGCAAAGGCTTACAACAGCAGAGACATTTCCACAGAAACTGAGAAGCAGGTGTCCTCATTAAATCTGAGGACGTAGGCGTCACCATGGAGTGTGATTTACTGGGCTGAAATCAATCTGCTCTGTCCAAGCAGTGATCATACCCCACAAGAACGGATCAAGTTCGCTTCCATTAAGCGAGATAACACGCTAGGCAGTGGGAATCTCTCTCTCTCTCTCTCTCTCTCTCTCTCTCTCTCTCTCTCTCTCTCTCTGGCGCGCGGCGCGCGTGTGTGTGTATGTGTGTGTGTGTGTGTGTGTGTGTGTGTGTGTGTGTGTGTGTGTGTGTGCGCGTGCGCTTGTGTGTGTGTGTGTGTGTGTGTGTGTGTGTTGTGTGTTTGTGCACGCGCGTGCGTGCGTGCGTACGTGCGATGTGCATGCGTGCGTGCGTGCGTACATGGGTGCGTGCGTACGTGCACGCGCGCGCATGTGTGTGTGTGTGTGTGTGTGTGTGTGTGTGTGTGTGTGTGTGGTGTGTGTGTTGTTTGTTTTCTGGCCACCAGTTAGCCATAGTTTGTTGTAAGCCGGAGGAGGCCTAGGGTGTGTGTGTGGGGTAACCCTTAAACAGAAGCAACACGCCTTTCTCGGGGTTGATGGAATCAGCGGATTGATTAATAAAGCTTCGTCAACACTAATACTGCCCACAGGGCTGGTCACCCCCAAGAGCACGACAGAATGACTCTGGGTAGCTGTCTGTGTCAAACACATGCGGGAAAGAAAGGCTCCTGTTATGTGCTTTCCGAAATAAGAGTTTGGGAATATGGGGATGTGTTTGGTGAGTGGGACTGGAATCAGCCAGATGGTGAGACGTGTATGATGCCGGGCTGAGAGTGTGTTGTGCAAATGGTGCCAAAACGCGGGAGTTTGCGTTGTGTGAGTGTCGGAATGAGAGAGTTCATGGTTTGTGCTTGCTGTAATGAGAGCATTTGTGTCATGTGGGTGTATATATGAGAGCATTAATGTTTTAGTGGTGTGTACATGAGACCATTAATGTTGTGTGAGTATATACAAGACAGCATTAGTGTTATGTGGGTGTATACATTGAGATCATTAGTGTCATAGGGTTGTACACATGAGCGCATTGGTGTTGTGTGGATCAATACAGGAGGGTAAAGAGTGCCATGTATGTTTATACTTCAGAGCATTACTGTAAAGAGAAGGAGAGAGAGAGAGGCAAACAGACAGACAAACAGGCACACACGCAGAGAGAGAGAGAGAGACAGAGAGAGAGAGAGAGAGAGAGAGAGAGAGAGAGAGAGAGAGAGAGAGAAACAGGCACACACGCAGAGAGAGAGAGAGAGAGAGAGAGAGAGAGAGAGAGAGGAGAGAGAGAGAGAGACAAACAGGCACACACGCACAGAGAGAGAGAGAGAGAGAGAGAAGAGAGAGAGAGAGAGAGAGAGAGAGAGAGAAGAGAGAAAGACAGACAGACAGACAGACAGATACAAAGACAGACAGACAGACAGAGGCAGAGAGAAAGAGAGAGCGAGAGAGAGAGAGAGAGAGAGAGAGAGAGAGAGAGAGAGAGGAGAATGGAGAGAGAGAGGCAAACAAACAGGTAAACAGGCACACACGCAGAGAGAGAGAGAAATTCGGATTCGGATTCGGATTTTTTTTTTATTCATATAAGCCTTGGCCCATTATGAAGGGGTGGGTGAACATAATACATCACATGAAACAAATACACATGACTGTATAACAAATCAAACAATATTAATTTAGAACATCAAGAGGTAGTTATTTCTCTAAATTTAAATGCCTTGTATAGAAACAAGGACAACTTTCGAACAACGTCTGTTGAAGTTGACGACATAAGGCTGAACAGCAAAGAACAAAATGGATTTCATTTTCCTGAGACTCTTTACAGAGTGGACACAGCAGACCATTGTCATCAACAGTTGTTTTGTATTTAAACTTATGAACTGCCAATTCTGATATTCCAAATCTGAATTTGGTCATGATATACTTTAAGTGTCTGTCCATTTCTAAAGTTAAATAAGGTTTCAAATAATGAAAATTGCAAACATGGCTATAGAAATCAAATCTTGCACTACACTGCACATGATTTGACCATCTTTGCCAAGAGCAGTCAATCAATCGTTGACGAAAGCAACGTATGAATAGCTTAACATTGCCAATACCTTGATTTAAACATGCAAAAATCAAAACCATATTCAAAGAGACAAATACGTACTTTACTTACCCAGTTGTTTTTCCCTCTAGCATCGAGATCATATAACATGTTATAAGCTTTGCGTGGTAATCTGTGCTCCTGCAGGTAAAGTAAACTCAGTCAATAATAGATGCATCTAACCGCTTCTCTGGACGCCGGACAGACGACTCTGTTTTCTCCCCAGCAACCCACCATAGTACTCGTGATGAACAAGCTGGACTGTAAGTTTGCTGAAATGGAAAATAACCTAAAGGACGTTCGCGATTAGTTTGCTGCTATGCATTGTGAGTTTGATGATCTGCGGGAGGAGGTGGGGAATTTGACGAAAGAAAACTTGGAACTGGCAGAGAAAAACTCCTAGCTTTTAGCTAAAGTAGAGCAATTAGAAAGAAAAAACCCAGATGATTTGGAATGTTGGTCCAAGCGCAATAATCTTACTTTTTTATGGTATCCCCACACACCGAACTGAGACTTATGAACAATGTGAAGGGAAATTACTCGAGCTGGATGCAGACAAATTGGACATAGCACGGGAAATCGAGTTTGACCGTGTACACTGGTAAAATGCGAAAGATAACTCTCCCGTCATAGCTTGCTGCTCATCGTACAAAGATAAGCTCAGAATTCTTAAGGCCAAAGCGAAATTGAAGGGGCAGTAACATCTTTGATGGAGAGGATTTCTCTTTTCGTGTCAGGGAAATCAGACGTGGCCTCTCTCCCTATCTCATGAAGGAAAGAGCCGACGGGAAAAAGGCCTCTATGATTTTTGACCATTTGATTATTGATGGCAAAAAGTACTACCTCGATACCCATGGCAACTTGAACGAATCAAGACAGGGAGTCGGCCGGCCACATGATGAAACACACTGTACAGAAAATGGGAACCTCAGTGACATAACACCGGTAGACCTCTCGGTCACTGGTGGCAGTGTCACACATGAACACTGTTCGTCGAGGCAGGAAAAAGAAGAAGAATGATAATAGCAATCGTGATAATACTTCCTGTTCAAAATCCTCTTGGTCTATGTTATAAACAAGATAAATGTCTTTATGGGCGAGAGGTCGAACATGAGATATTTCCTTGTTCACCTACTGTTTTGTTTTTCTTATGAACCAGAAGTAAGAATGTCCTCTGATCTGCCGATAAAGTGGTCTGAATTCTCATTATCCAACTTCCCATTTAAAAATTGTCCGTATGTGAATACCTCTCAAGTGATAGGCAGTCCTCTTCTGTCACGTGTGGCGTGAATGAGTTAGACCTTGCTTGCATTCCTGTAGCAGTTTGCAACAGCTTTTAAATGACCTGCGAACTTTCATTCTAATAGTGAATACGCAAGCCTTGCATTCTTTAGCCGGTTTTTTTTTTCTTGTTAATATATGATCTTGTTAGATGTTACACGCAAAAATAGAATTACTTAATCGCCAAACCATAGAACAAATAAAAAAAAAACAGACTCATTGTCTTTGGACCTATTGGATTTTCTTCAGGCAGAACAAACAACATTCAAAACGTCAGATAGAAAGATAATTGACTTGTGTCCGTCCTTTGTTTTCAATGTTTTGAATGTTGTTTTTCATGCTTGAACATTCTGCACCGACTGTCGCCGACATTCTGAAGTGATATAACACAACATAAGCTTACCTCTTGATCTTGTCTCTAGCCAGACGAAACCACTGGATATAACTTTGAGAGACGCTAATATCAAAGAGACCGCCGTTACTCCTTCGAAATCTGGTAACACCCAGCCCCAAGAGGGAGAGAGAATGAGGCAGGTTAAAGGTTATGAATATACAGCAGTCTTCTTATTGTGTTACAAGCCTCCCCCCACCCATCCACCAGGACACATTCGTCAAGCCAATCGTCAGTGTGTCTTTATAAAAGGTATCAGAACGTCTGCTTGGTCACAGTCCTTTTTGCCGGTGCACTCATCTGGTTATCTCTCAGAATGTTTGTCTCGTTATTATCTATCAACCTGTTCATTGTCTGTTTAAACAATTTCTTTATCTAAATGGGTATGAACAGTGATACCTCTTCAAAGGGCCCGTATCAAGAAAGAAAAAAAAACAAAAAAAAAAAAAAAACAGAGCCATACATGTACACACAACGACAGGCAGGCAGTCAGACTGACTGATAGAAATAAGAGAGAGTCACAAGAGAGAGAGGAGATGAGGACGAGAGAGAGAGAGAGAGACGACAGACAGACAGACAGACAGCACCACAAGCAAAAGCAATCAATTAGGGCTCCGAGTTTGGTGTGCAGACTGCTCGTTGGTCACCAGACCTGTCAGTAGCAGCCACTATCAGTCGTCTCGACCATGCCAGACAGCACGCCCCACCACAGACAAAGGCAGACGATAGTGACTACCACAGGACAGAAGCAGGACGATCGGGGACTGGTAGCTCCTCCACCCCCAACGCCCCCCCCCCCCCCCCTTCTTCCTCTGACTACCGTTGCAGTCATCAGATCCGTCAAGTCCGTACCTACTACACTCATTATTTCATTCCTCTTCCACTCGCTCCTCTGTCTCTCTTATGATTAGTCCTGCTACTCTGTCCGCCACGCTTGATTTGAAATAGCACATTCATCAACCTCTTTCCACGTTACCTTCCCACCCTTCTTTTCTTTCGGCAGATCTGCGCCCCCATCACCCTTCCACGACATCTCACACCCGTCTGCTCCCCGCTCTCCAGACTTCACCCACCATTTGTTCTTCCTCCATCTTCCAGGTCCCACCCCCACATTCATCCACTAGCTTCCACCAGTCCAACTGTTCGCTGTGGTGGAAGATCGCATACGTTCTGCGTCAGCTTTGTCGTGTCCCTTGGCGTGCGCGCACACGCACTCTCTCTCTCTCTCTCTCTCTCTCTCTCTCTCTCCTCTCTCTCTCTCTCTCTGCGCGTGTGTGTATGAACCTAGCTTTTACAAAGCAATCGTTGGCTTTACACATCATATCAGAGGAAAGGCGAGGGGAAGGAGGGAGGGGAGATGGAGGTAAGTCTGAATAATTCTACCATATCCGTTTATCGTTGTAATGTGAGCGGTTAAGATATGGTGAAAAAGTATCCAAAATGGAGAGGAAGAGAACCGAAGAGGAAGTTGTATATTTTGACCGGTGTCCGTTGATAGAGCGTATGGCTTGGTAAGTGTTTTGTCCATGGTTAAACATACGCTGCCAAAACCACAACAGTTCCATGATTAGTGAAAATGCTATTTTCTACGCCCAGCATTCTAGGTTAAATTTGCAGCAGAAGCTAACATTCAGGTCTTTGGTCTTCTCCGTGACCCTTATAATGGAGAGGACAGGCCAGGAAAGACGGCCGTACACTGTCTGGCCCTGACAGTCCCGATCTGGCCATCACACGATCTGTCTATACAAAACACAGTGTCATGGAGCAGCAACACATCCTTATCTACCCATGCGGACATCGTAGTTTGTGGCATTGATGCCGATGAACAGCAAATATCTGAGACACATTACTGAAAGAATGAAGGAAGTAAGGATATTGAGTGAGAGAAATTGACTGGATGACATGGGAAAAAACTGAATGAAGTGTCATCAGGCAGCTCTTCAGTCGGCACTACCCAGGTAGGCAGCCCGTTGTGTGAATTGTCAGCACCTAGAACCTTTGGTATGGCGCTTTGTAAATACTCTGTTATCATTATCATTATCATCATCATCATCATCATCATCAGTAGTAGTAGTAGTAGTAGTAGTAGTAGCAGCAGCAGCAGCTGTAGTAGTAGTAGTAGTAGTAGTAGTATCTCATCCTGCAGGTGCTGGTGATGACTGTCTCATTCCAGATCAGCCCCTTCTCCAAATTACTATGACCCCCTCTTTTCTATAATGATATTATTGGCTGTGATGTTTCTCGGACAGCTTGTCAACCAGACAGGCATCAGAGACGGGATGTGTTTCTTAGCACACCAAAACTGGAAACCAAATGTTCCCACTTCACTGCTCTGCCAAAGGACTGATCACCAATTGCCGATCAACAAAGAGAACAGGTGTATCCCAGATACGGGAACGTTTATCTCTCCTATTCTGAGATCCTGTGTAAGGTTTCACTGATCAACCCAGAAGAACTATCCTGGGTCCCTGGTCTGCCTGCTACTGGCCCAGTACAGCAGCCCAAATGGATCAGCCTGCCTAAACTGACAGTGGACCATCAGCCACCAGAGAGATCTACACTCCTCTCCAACATCAGATATGTTCTGATTTTCCAAGTGGACTCCACCTCAACTCGTCCAGAACTTCCCCCCTCGTAATGATAAGAAAACATAGGGGAAGGTCAGCCTGTACAAAGACTGATTTAACTGAAATTGATGTGTATACTTTACCCTCATATACATAAGTAAAGTTGATAATTATGTGAAAGTACACTTAACTTGTGTCAGATCGTTGTTGCTCATAAATTATTTCATGTTTGAACTCATCTCTAATTCTGTCACTTGGAGCAACAAGCACTTTTAAGAGCATTAGCCGAAAGAGAATTATTCCTGAGCCATTCTTGAGTATTTTTAACAGCCCTGAGAAATTGAAAATGAAATAAGGCAGGGAACAGTAAACAATAAACAGTAAACAAGTAGGGTAACTTTTGCTCCTATAAGAAAACCTAACACAGAATAAATTTTATTCAAGACTGGCACAGCCTTTTGACCTTGAATAAAGTCAGACAAATACAAAGACGAACAATCTAATAGTGGGGGAAAAACAAGCGCAGGCCAACAACAACTCCTCTGTCATCATAGTAATGACTTAGCAAAGATTTGGACTTAAGGGGGTGGGGGGTGAGGTTGAAGATGAAGAAAATGGGAACATGAAATTAAGAAAATATATTGTAGATATGAAAACTCCTTACTGGCTGCATGAGGGAACCATCGTAATCCCTTTCGAAGGCAGATCTATTTGTATTGCCTGCTCCTAGGCCTTTCGTCTGCTGGGTCGGAACTCATCAGGGAGACACGGCTGGTTGTGTCTGTGCTCTTGGCGTCAAATAGAGACACACCACAGTCCATAATACCGTGGTGTTCTCACCACCAAGGGTTCAAAAAAGAAAGAAAGAAAGAAAGAAATAGAGAGAGACTCTGCGGGTGTGCATGAAGTGTGTGTGCATGTGTGGTAAATGGAGGGACTGAGAGAAAGGGATGGAGGATAATGGTTTCTTACTGATTTTCTGATTCTCGCCCTTTAAGAATTAACTTCAACTATTAACAGCTCAAAAGATCATTTGCATTACAATTATACACTAATGTATTGTCTCTTAATTTCAACATCTTTCTGTAGAATATTTCGCGTGTTTGTCACGTGCCCCAGTCAAGAGGAGTGTGCATGATAAACGAACGTACAACATAAAACATTATTGTTAATCATTAAACTATACTTTTTTTTAGTCTTCTAGGGTTGAACTGTGGTGAAAAGGGTTCCGTCGTTGACCAATTTTACCTGAGCGTCGCTCAAGGATTTGTATAAGAAAAGAGAGTGTTGGCGGAACAATTACGGAGAGCACACACACACACACAGAGAGAGAGAGAGAGAGAGAGAGAGAGAGAGAGAGAGAGAGAGACAGAGACAGAGAGAGAGAGAGAGAGAGAGAGAGAGAGCGGCACCTAGTTAAAAAAGAAAACGAAAAAAGAGAAGTTATCATTAATTTTTTTTTTAGACAAAAGGCTTAAGCTTGTTTGTATTGCCGAACTCGTAAGTCCTAATGGGCGAACAAGTTTGGTAATTCTAGACCAGCCGCCGTGGCGAAGTGGTCAGCGTCGCGGACTCCCGGCTGGGAGGTCGTGGGTTCGAATCCCATCAGAAGTCATGTGGGTTTTTCTGCCCCGACCGGCTCCTACCCAGAGTTGAGTTGCTGCGGACTCAGTTGGGAAACTGGGACAAACAGTCGAGTTTCATCCACTTAATGGATGCGTTTCTGAGAGTGTTGCTCAAATTTCGTGACCAGCACTGCAGGTGCCTGTATCTCTCGGGCCTGGTTGACGCCGGGATATATTATGAAAGGAAGCGTAGAGTACAGCCCTGTCATGTAGTCTCAGACCGAAATGGAAATCCGTAGCATCATCTTAATCATCCTCATTCTCATCGATCAGCATAAAACAAAATGTCTCAAATTCTGTGGCCCTTCATGCCCTGCTCTCATGGTGACCTCAATTTCGGTGTCCTCTCCACGTCTGTGGCCTTTGTTTGGTTCCGTCGGGGTCACCGGTATCGGCGAGTCCATGGGAGCTGTCGTTGGACGGACGTGGTGGCGCCCTCTGGAGGGAGAGCTCACTCATGCCGGCTCCGCGACTAAGCAATTATTGTCGTCTGTAGGGGGGCTTAGTAGGTGGTGTCATGCGTATGTTAGATCAGAACAGGCGCCACTGAACACCACCGAAGTGACTCGGCAGCAGTGCAGTGTCTCCTCCAGTGGGTTGCCTCTTGACGACTTGACATTGACTGCTCCCTGTGGATTGCCGGTGCCGGGGCTGGGGCGGGGCTGACTGGGCTTTGGCTGTGGACGGGGTGTCGGAATGAGCGGCGTGGGTGCACTGCCTCTGACGTGGCGCAGAGGTTGGGACAGCAAAAAAAAAAAAAAAGTTTGGTAATTCTATTAAAAAAAACAAAAAAAAACCCCCTCGAACTTTAAAATGATTTTCAAATTGTACCCCGTTCGCCATCAGGTAGGTAAGTGTTCTCTACCGGAGTGAGCACATCGTTAATGAGCCTTTTTTTTTTTTAAATTTACTTTAATATAAGTTTCTTGTCTGTTTTCAGACGAGAACCTTTTTTGTATGATTGGATAAATCAGAGTAACGCCGGTCACGAGGCTTGTTCGATTGAAGTGCTAGACAAGACTGACACAACTACTCCCGTGAACTTGGAGGAACCTTACGATTACGCTCGCATGGATGGAAGAATACCACGCTCGCGAAAATTGTTATACATTTATGCCTTAGATGTTTTGTGGAAATAAACCCTCAAGTTTGTGAAAGGGCAGACATCGAGTTGAGATGTATTTGTAAACTAGTGAAAAAATACCGTGAAGAAAAATGGGGAGTTTGTGTTATACTCCCTGTTTGGCTAGTATACTTACCATGTCAGACCATAGCATTCAACGGCAGTTAGCCAGCTCTGTCAGGCCGAATTAGCACCCGTCATCAGGAGGTAAGTCGAGGGGTGCCTGTAGTGAGTCCCCGGTGGTCCTATAATCGGCGGCCGGGACATCGTCCTGCCGATCGGACAGCTCCCGAGGAGGGAGACCAAGGTCGACCCAGGCAAGTGAGGCCGGGTGCCACATTCGACCATATAGCTGGTCGTACTGGGTGTTGGCGTTAAGCCACTGGTCTCTCTCGGGGGCATAGAGCCACCGGTCCCCGGGGAGGTAAACGGGCTGTGGCGGCCCTGGGGTGTAGGCAGAAAATCCCCGGGGACCCGGGTAACCTGAATCACTGTTGGGGGGGTCTTGAGAGGCCGTGGCCTGTCGTCCCCGTCCAGGTCCGTGCACTGTACCATACACGTCCTTGGAATGGGCCTGGGAGGGCCATAATGGTATGGAGGAGGATGCGGAAGTCGAGCCCCCAACCCGCGAAAGTGCGGATTGGTCAGGATGCGGTCCCGTGTTCCTCCCCCTGGAGGAATATGTCAGGTTACCCTTGGTCCCGCTGGTAGATCCTCCCCCCGGAGGAGCGGGACCGCGGACGTTGCCCAAATGGGGATCCGAAAAGGTCGGTTCCCCAACGTCCAATACCCCTAGGGAAGAAGGTGACGTTCGATCGGGGTAGGTCGACCGTCCTTGTGCATGGGCACGGCCGGGCCCATGGCGCGGCGTGCCCGCACGCCCAGGATTATGGACACCACCGAGGTCGTGCGTCGGGGTGACCATAAGGCTGCTTCCGGAGTCGAAGCGCTCATCGAGCTCAGGTGTTGGCTGCACCTGTGCCCGGTGGTGCCGAGCGCTATGAGTGGACGTATCAATTTGGGGGGAAAAGGAGATACGTGACTCATCAAGGCGAGTGACGGATGGTGATTCCATCCCAGATCCGTCACCCGTGCTGGTCCGCGGCTCGGCAAGGTCCGGGGCCGAGATTCGCGTGACTCAGCATGATAGTTAGAAGTCTCCGAGCGAGTCCGTAGGCTAGAGGGCAAGCTGGCCGATGGAGAAGGGGTGGGGGAGGGCGAATTCCGTTGGCTAGTCTTTGCTCGGCAGGGCCCCTTGAGGGGAGCCTTGCCCTTAGACTTTTTGGGCAGCACCTTGAGGGGAGCTTTGCCCTTAGACTTTGCAGGCAGATCAAATGAAAGGCATTTTGAAATGGTGGCCGCTTGCCTATCAGCCTTGGGACGCCGCGGTCGTGCGTCCGTCGGTTTGGTAGACGAGGAAAGATCACGCGTCCCTTCCGCGGAGGAGTCGTCTCTGTCTACCTGAACCGTACGTTCATCGGTGTGAACGGATTGCTCCGAGATGGAATCGACCCGCGGGTTCTCCGGGAAATTGAGCGAACTCCGAGCAGTGGAGTGGCTCGACCCGGCGGTGTCCTTCACCATGTTGGGCACAGGTGGATAGAGCAAACCCGGAACACACGACCGCAAAGAGGAGACAAGGTGGCCGATCGAGAAAATCAATTAATCTCGATCGTCCGTGTGGTGTCGTGCAAAGTGCTCGAGAGATCGACTGAAACTCGAACTACCCGTACACGCCACCGGTCGGGTGACTGGTATGGCTATTAATAGCAATCTCTTTTTGGGCACTAAATCTTAATAAGCAGATCAGTGTCACGCACCCTTACTCGAACACGTTCTACCTGTGAAGGGTAAAGAGTACAGGTGTGATAGTTATTGAGCACTAAACCTTAATAAGTGGAACCAGCACAAAATGCGTGTTGAACCCGAGGCTCGGCAATATGGTGGGGGAACACGACCGGCGAGCGGTGCCGACGATCGCGAGTAACAAAGTCGCGAGAGTGCCGGTAAAAGAGACAAATCTTTTAATAAATACGCTCCCGAGAGTGCCGGTAAAAAAGATAATTCTTTTAATAAATACGCTCCCACCAAGAGCCTCACACGGCAAAATACTCAGGGTCTAGTGCAAGCCACAACTGAATCAAGTATAGAAACAAAACACAGCAATCTTAACACAAAGGCAAGTATAGGCGAGACAGAGCACAAGACTTATCTTGCTTTGACGGCAGGCCGAAGATGAATGGCGTATAGGAAGTTGACACTGGCTTCTTCCGGGGCCGGAAGTGGGGTGACATCACGTGACTGTCTTATGACTGCATTGGCCACGGAAAAAATTCGGCCTGACAGAGCTGGCTAACTGCCGTTGAATGCTATGGTCTGACATGGTAAAGTATATGACGCCAAACCCAACATTTGTCAAAGTGTGACAGCGTGATTAATCACGTAATGGGAAAAAATTGTAATTTTTTTTTTTTTTCAAGTATGTCAAAGACGCCGCTAGATTTTTGTAATTTGTAAAACGCCCTATTGTGTAAAGGGACTGGATTTGAATGGCGTGAAATAATTTTGTGACTGTCAGGTACCCTAATTGTGAAAAGGGTCAAATAGCCACGAAAGGCGTTGGATGAACTTGTGATTTGTATCAATGATGTGAGCATTAGAAATTATAAGAAAGAAAAATAATATATATATATATAAAACAAAACTTGCTCTTATGTCTTACATTGAAGAAATAGGGGGAGATAAGCTTATAGTCTCCAAGGGGAAGACAATCTCCAATAGGGAGGAAACTCACTAACATATACCTCCCGGTCAGATACCGGTATTTCAAAACCTGATTGTTACTCCTTAGTGACCGCGCAAAGTGGTAATTTGACTCCTCTGCCTTTTCGGTTTTAAGAAGAATGCTATCTCAGAAAAACTGGTGTGCAATACCGTAGTATGTTTGTTGAGTTTTCATAAAACCAACCAAAGGTGCCACCTAAGAAGCAAAAGAAAATTATAAAACAGCAAAACAAGCTCCATGTTCTGGTGAAAAGGGATAACATTCTTCTTAAAACCGAAAAGGCAGAGGAGTCAAGTTACCACTTTGCGCGGTCACTGAGGAGAAACAATCAGGTTTCGAAATACTGGTATCTGACCAGGAGTTATATGTTAGTGGGTTTCCTCCCTATTGGAGATTGTCTTCCCCTTGGAGACTATAAGCTTGCTGAAGGCTCATTTTGAGAAGCATTTATTATTCCCCATTCACCCACTCAAGCACATGCTGTTAGTTAGGCAGAATTAACTACCACTGCAGATACGAATGCTTATCTCCCCCTATTTCTTCAATCTAAGACACAAGAGCAAGTTTTGTTTTATAATCAAATATTTCTTGCAGTCAATGCAACACCAAGCTGCTCTGTAAGTTGCTGGAATGGTGCTCGGTTACATCCTTGGAATTTATTAGTCTATTATATATATATATATATATATATATATATATATATATATATATATATAATGCTGAACAATTACGTAGTGGGGGAAAACAAGTGCAGGTTAACAATTCTTCCATCATTATGATAATGACTTGGCAAAGATTTGTAAGTTAGAGGGGAAAAAATTGAAGGTGAAGAAAATGGGAAAAGATGTATCATAAATATGAAAACCCTTCACTAGCTGCATGAGGGAACCATCGCAATCCCTCTCGAAGGCAGATCTATATGTATTGCCTGCTCCTAGGCCTTTCGTCCGCTGGATCGGACTCATCAGGGAGACACGGCTGATTGTGTCTGTGCTCTTGGCGTCAAATAGAGACACACCACAGTCCGTAATTCTGTGGTGTTCTCACCACCAAGGGTTCAAAAGAGAATCCAACAGCACCCCAAAAGCTGCCAGTGAAAGGTAGTAAAATAAAACAAAACGAAAGTGAGGAGAGGGAAAAAAGTATATATATATATATATATATATATATATATATATGTGTGTGTGTGTGTGTGTGTGTGTGTGTGTGTGTGTGTGTGTGTGTGTAATTGTTTTCCATTTTGCATTATTACGTTTGGCCGGAAAAAAAAATACCCAAAGAAGATCAAGAGTGAATAAAACTCTCGTATAATTGTTTTATATATCAGAGGGGAGAAATTAAAAATAATTGTTTTGATCTTTATATTGGGCGAATGGAGTCAGAATGGAGTCAAGGCGGATGATCACGACGTCTCTATGTATGCATGTAAGTGCAGTCGTGTGACAGTGTTATTTCTTTCTGGGAACTGTAATGTTTTCCCTGTAGATTACTGGTCTAAACCCCATGAAGGTCTAGAAAATGACCTCCTAGCTTTTGGTTCTGGTTGTGAAACACCTTGCGTACTTCTTAAAACCATAGTAATCCATTGATTGGCTAGTCAATCAATAGGTTAGCTCACTGGTCCGTTTTCATCGAAGAATGGGTGGGGGCGATATCGGTAGGCAGGTAGGGTTGGATTACAGAGTTAGCATTGCAGAGCGGCTTGAGGGAGCGGGAGGGATCGTGTTTTTACGCTCTTCCTTTTCATTGAATTTTGTAGAAGGACTTAGCCATTAGGAAAGATTCTTTTCCACTTAAAACAGTGCTGGACTGCAACAACAGTTCTCCACCACAGCGCTCCCTTTGGTTCTACGATGTAGAACACATTTGGAACCGGAGCATAACTAAAGAGAAAGCGAGTAATTTATGTTCTCAAGTTAGCATCATCAACATAACCACTATTACCAATGGTGACAACAGCCAATAGCGGATGATTTCTGTGTTGTTCTCTGTCTGTCTGTCTGTCTGTCTATCTCTCTCTCTTTCTCTCTCTCTCTCTCTCTCTCTCTCTCTCTCTCTCTCTCTCTCTCTCTCACCACACACACACACACACACACACACACACCGCGCGCGCGCGCACTCACGCACGCACACATACTTTAAAGCTTAAACAGAGAGAGAGAGAGAGAGAGAGAGGAGAGAGAGAGAGAGAGAGAGAGAGAGAGAGAGACGGACAGACAGACGGACCGAAACAAAAGTCAGCAGGCAGAGAAAACAGCAGCAGCAGCAGAAGTTTAAACGTGGCGAACCAGTATCTGCTGCAAAGTGCTGCAGATACAATGAAAGGCTTTTATCACATCCAAAGATGTGTGGGATAAAAAAAAGGGGGAAGGGGGAACAGAGAGGGAAAGGAGGAAGAAGGGAAAGGAAGCCGGTAGGTGGGGATGGGGTGTCGCTAATCATGGCAGCACTCGGTAATATCAAAAATGTATGGAAAAGAAAAGTAGGAATGCATCATCTTCCTGCAACCCACTCTCACTCACCCTACTTCACACACATACCCAACCCCATGACATCGGCGACCTCACTACCTTCTACTCCCTCCTCAACCTCACTGTCTCAAGAACACCTCAGTCCCTCCAACACCCTTCCCCCATCCCTACACCTTCATCACCAATGCTCTTTCCTCCCTCCCCACAGCCCCGCTCCCCTCTGTACTCTTTTCCCTCTCCATCAGATCCATTTTCTTTTTGTTGAACATTGATGCTATGATCCAATAGTAAGTAAATTAATCATATCTTTCTGGAGTTCAAATTCTGTTTCTAGAAATGTTACGAGAATTTTCTGGCAACCAACAGCAAAGGAAGAGACATTTCTATCTTAATTTTTGTGGATCGACTCAACAGGGGTTCTTTTGGATGCAAGCCGAACAACGACGAGAAAGAAGTTCTGTCTTGTACGTTGTCGTGTCGTTCGTTGTCGATTTCCTGCCAATGGCCTTATCAGACCCATCAGAAGGTATTGCCAGGACTGGGGATATTTGCAGCTTCTCGTTTTTCTGTGAGCCGTGGGAACCGCTCTGTGAAAGAGTGACATTCAGTGATTTTTCTATCTCTGAAAATGAGTGTAAAAGAAACTGTCAAAGTTCCATTTGGAGGAAAGTCAAATGCACTGAAAGTGTGAAAAGTAACAGAACTATCTCTTTTTTTTTCTTCTTTTTTTTTTTTGTTTGTTACTTATTGTCGCCGGCGTTTTTGATTTTTAAAAACATTTTTTCCTTTTTTTTTTTTCAGATTACAAGTAATGCTAACTTTCTCTTCATCTGCATCCCTTACTTCGTCACTTAGTAAAATACTTCTATTCGTTTGATCTGATTCCTTTCGTTGTTCTTTCTTCTGATAATGACTTTGGATATCAGCTTCGCTTCTTGATAATGACTTTGATATCGCTTCGCTTCTTGATAATGACTTTGATATCAGTTCGCTTCTTGATAATGACTTTGATATCAGCTTCGCTTCTGATATGACTTTGATATCAGCTTCGCTTCTTGATAATGACTTTGATATCAGCTTCGCTTTTCATCCCCTCTTTTTTTCTCATGTACTAATAACTTGCTCTATCTGTTCTCCTCTTCTTCATTAGTTGTTTCGATCTTATTTTCATCAACAGAAAATCAAGAAACAGATCATCAGAAATTAAGAATTGTACTTTTTCGTCTGCTTTATAAGTACCCGTTTCATTTATTGAATAATCTTCTTTCACGTTTTCAATTACCGTATTTATTTTATCTAAATATGTCTTATCTTTTAAAAGAGACGAATTAAGTTTCCAAAAATCATTGCGTTTTATGTCTTCATTAAATTTCAGTTCTAACAAGACAGCAGAATGATCCGTTCTATAACCAGACTCAATGTCTACATCATCAGTACAAGAAACAACTGTGTCTGATATCAAAAAGAAATATAACCTGGCCTATTGAAATGGATAAGTTCTCCTCCACGTAAAACGGCGACACTCTGGGTTTAGTTCCTGCCAAATGTAAGTCAGGTCTAACTTTTCGATCACGTTTCAACAGCTTGTTTTGCATGAGGATTATGTGTGTGTTTATAATTGTGATAATATCTAGCCGAGTGTAGGACCAGATTAAAATCCCCACCTATTATAACATTTTCTAAATCTAGCTCAGCCATGTTTTGTTGAGACAGTTTTAGAATCCTTGGTCATCCCGGTTTGACCCATACATATTAACAAACAGAAAATTATTCTTATATGTCAGCATGAATTTAGATAAAGTTTCCAAACTCGTTCTTGATAACTTGTTCAATCTTAAATTCAAAACTGTTATTAAACAAAATTGCGACTATTCTCACATTTGAAAAATACGCCTTGTAGCCCCATTCAGATAAGATTTACTTTTCCATTTTTTTTTCAAAATGAGTCTCTTGTAAGAAGTACACAGAATGTTTTTACATCTCAGATAATGGAAAATGTCATGTCTCTTCTTTAAATCATCGAGGCCCTGGCAGTAAATTGATAGAATAGACATGTTACAATCTATTTTCATTAACGAGATATTATTAAAAAAGAACACTGTACTATTTATATCTGTGTAATACATCAAGCCAAACAAAACAAAAAAAATAGAAGTCATGAACCTCATACACACCGATGGCACAAGAAGTGCCTTTTGAACTCACTCAAAACAGGACTTATAGTGGTCCTGGACAACTCACTCAAAATAGGACTTATAGTTGTCCTGGACAACTCACTCAAAATAGGACTTATAGTTGTCCTGGACAACTCGCTCAAAATAGGACTTATAGTTGTCCTGGACAAACAAGTCTTGTATTTAGACCCTTGTCTTACTCATCTTCCGCAAGCTGTCCATTTTTGTTGAAATTAAGGTCGTTGTCGTTGAGAACCTCATCATCATCATCATTTGGGCTGGGAATTTGTGAAGCAGATTTTTGTTGTTGTTGTTGTTGTTGTTGTTGTTGTGTGTGTGTGTGTGTGTGTGTGTGTGTGTGTGTGTGTGTGTGTGTGTGTGTGTGTGTGTGTTTTGGTTGTCTTTATCTAACTCTCCCTCTTCATCGGTTTTCATCACGATTTCTTCCTGCCCGTCTCACTTTCATTGAGGCTCCCTTCAAGTGCTTCCATCGTAATGTCCCACCTCTGTCTTTTTAGATCTTCAAATGCTTTTGCCATTTCACATCTAATACATGAGTTAATCGTGACTCCTTATTTCTCTCCAGTTTGTAGTCTAGGTGATGTTAGGCGGTGGAATATTTGGATATCTTTGTGTTAGGCGGTGGAATATTTGGATATCTTTGTGAGTGGTGACTTTCCCTCTCTAACCCCCACCCTGCGTGCTATCTCAGCTCCCACCCCTCACCCTCCTTCTAATTACAACTTCAACGGGAAGAGAGAAAAAATGTTGGAGGAATAGCTACTACTGTATGGACGGATACATGTAAAGTGTTTCTTTCCACTTACTTACACAGTCTATTTTTCTCCAATTGCATTTTGAATTCTTTTCAAATATAAATAAGGTTATATTGATAACGAATTTGACATTAAGGGAGGGGGAGTTGGGGGACTTCCTTCTTCTCTTCTCTTTTTCTTTGCAGTTTTCAAATGAAAATTGATAAGATGTGTTGGAAACCCTTTTTTTCTATTCAACATTCATCAGCAGTTACATTAACTTTAAGCTTATTTGGTGGGTTCATTGGGATGGTCGGCGAACACAGCTGATCTTTTTTTTTATTTGATTACATTTTTTTCCAAACTGCTCCATTAAAGATAATGTGATGTTGCAAATATTCTTTTGGTTGGTGCTTTTTACAAAGTATACTTTATCCTCTAGACAGGTAACACCCCCACCCCTCCCTCCCCACCACACCTTCGCTTCCACCCTCCTTTCCCGTCCTGAAGTTCTTCTTTTTTCTTTTCATTTCGGAAAATATGTACAGGTGAAGACAGCAGCAAGGAAAATTTGTACAGGTGAAAAGAACAGAAAATGTTACAGTTGTGCTTATCTACATGGAAATATTTACATTAAGACAGGAAGACAACTCTACAGGTGACAACAGCAGTTTCAAATATGTATGTGTGTGACTAGCATTTAGGAAAATATGTACAGGTGAAGACATGCGAAAAGTGTTTGCTGTGAATAACCTGCACAAGATGCTTTCCGTTTCGCTTCATCTCCATTTGGAATTTTTCTTATAAACATAGAACAGCAGCGCTCCTAACTAATAGTGTGCACAGGCATTTTCTAAATACGTATGTTGTGTGCACTGCATTTGTAACTTCTATAGTTATTAACATGACTGGAAATACTTCCACCTTGCCCTCTCTCTCTCTCTCTCTCTCTCTCTCTCTCTCTCTCTCTCTCTCTTAATATACAAGATTAAAATGGAATGTCATGATGTTTGACAGCGATTGTTTTTTCTTCTTCTTCGTCTTCTAATAGAGTTCTGATATCTCAATGGAAATATAAAAAAAATATGGGAGACTGGTGCAACGGGTATTTGTTTTTCATCATAAATGAATGGTGTTAGATGCAATGATATGTTACAATGTTTGAATATTGTGGACTTTTTTGTGTGTGATGGCCCCTTATGTCTACAGCCATAAATGTTTTATGGGGAAGAGAAAGGGGGTAGGTTGTAGTTCTTTACTTCGCTCCCAACGATGTTTGAATATTGTGACTCATAGTGTTGTGTTAGATTGCTTGATTGAAGAGAAAAAGATACACCCGGAGGTGCGGGTGAGACCCAGAGAAGTGCTGTCCTCAAGTGCCGAACAAACCGGCTGGAACAATCTTGCACCCGCCTTGAAAGTCTGCGAGGTGTTCCCATAGGGTGCAGGCACGCACAGGGCATTCCATTAAGACGTCAAGGGAGATAAGTGCTCCCTGGCAGATGCCACTGGATGTGACGTGACAGAACCTCCATGGGAACGTTCCCATTGGTGTAGCAGCTGAAGAGACCATCGACGAAAAACTCAATCGTCAAGCAACTGCTGTGTGCATCCCGCAGCCTCACTCGCTGCTGTTGCGCCGACAGGTGAAGACAGTGCAACTCCAGACACAGTCCAGCTTTCGCCATGAGGTCTTATGTGCCCTCTGAAGAGAATCCCGGGTTACAGTCTTTCCCACTGCCAACAGGACTTTCCCTACGATCAGTGGGTCTTTCCTCACTGTCACTGGACCTTTGCCCCTCCCAACAGGACTTTCCCTATGATCAGTGGGTCTTTCCTCACTGTCACTGGACCTTTCCCCCTGCCAACAGGACTTTCCCTACGATCAGTGGGTCTTTCCTCACTGTCACTGGACCTTTCCCTACGTCAGTGGGTCTTTCCTCACTGACACTGGACCTTTCCCTACGATCAGTGGGTCTTTCCTCACTGTCACTGGACCTTTCCCCCTGCCAACAGGACTTTCCCTACGATCAGTGGGTCTTTCCTCACTGTCACTGGACCTTTCCCCGGAGTCTGCCAAAAGGTAGACAAAACAACAGATACATCTAAAGGTGCGAATGGGACCCAGAGACGTACTATCCTCATCCACCGAACAAACCAGCTGGGAGCAATCCTGCACCAGCCTTGGAGGCCAACGCTGTGTTCACAGAGGATGCAGGCACGCACAGGGCATTCCTGTGATAGAAGCTCTGCCATTGTAATAGGAACAGAGGGTGACTTTAGGAAGAGCAGGAAAGACAAACCTTTATCGACAACACAAAGTAGAACTACTTTTGCGGATGTTATAAGCATCTGGCCCATATGGGCTCGCACACACACACACACACACACACACACACACACACACACACACACACACACACACACACACACACTTGCACAAGTATGCATGCCTTCACATATGTATGCATGCATACACACACAACTTAAAACTTTATCAGATGTTGCTCATAGCTACACAGTCTGTCTGAATGGTACGGGTTTCCCAGTACTTATACCCATTTGTTTCAAAACAGTTATATCTATACAGAAATGGCTGAAATACTAATAGAGGGGTGGAGGGGTTTGTCCCATCAGAGGCTGAGTCCAGGGGGTTGTTTCTTCTATCATGGTGGGGTCCAGTGGCAATGCTCCGATTAAGGGTCTTGGGGGTACTCCGCTACCTCTTCCGTCCTTCCGATTCTTATTCCAGGGTTAACAGACGATTTGGATTTTTGTGCATTTCAGTGAATGGAAATTTCAAGTTGTTTGAATCATATATCCGACATCTTAATCCTCCACTCCATCCCCTACCCCCACCCACACACTACCAACCATCCGTCCTTATTGTATTTGCATGCATGAATGGCAAGAAACGGTGAAGTACTGGCGTGACTAGATAATGCCATGAAAAAGCGTGGAGTGTATAAGTCCACTTGATGAATGTGAAATGTCATACTATCGAATTTGAGTGTAAACGTGTGCAGTTGGTATAGTTCTTAATATAATACCATCAATAATTACATTCCTGACCGTATTTGCATCTATGAACGGCAAGGAACAGTGACTTACTGCACTGTCTAGATAGTGCTATGAAAAAGCGTGGTATGGGCGTGTGTACGTGCGCGCGCGCGCGCGCGCTCATGTGTTGTGTGTGTGTGTGTGTGTGTGTGTGTGTGTGTGTGTGTGTGTTGTGTGTGTGTGTCTCTGTACTGTACATGAATGTTGCTCTTGTGGAAAATATTTGAGTATTATGCTTAGCCAAGTCATCATGAATGAAGTGAATTGAAATCATTTTCTCTTTCACTACCACGTGATACAATATTTTACAAAAAAGATTTTGATGCAGAGAAGGACATGAGTGAGAGCAGGAAGAGACTGGGGGCGCGGAAAGGAGCAGGGCTTCCGGTGCGGAGGTTTAGAGAATCCTGATCTGACAAAACCTCTTCAGGAACACTCGCCTTGCTTTTACATCAAGGAAGCAAGTCAAACCGACCTGGTGACACAAACTGGCTTAACGCCCACCACTTTCATCAGTAACTGGTCAGAGGTAAGATAACTGATTTGAAGATGATGGCGAGAGGCTGTCGAGCGGCTTCCCTGTTTACTTTTCATTGCTCGGCTGACAGACAAAAAAAGAAGGCTATGAAATAGATCGGTTGACAGACAAAAAAGAAGGCTGTGAAATAGATCGGTTGACAGACAAAAAAGAAGGCTGTGAAATAGATCGGCTGACAGACAAAAAAAGAAGGCTGTGAAATAGATCGGCTGACAGACAAAAAAGAAGGCTGTGAAATAGATCGGCTGACAGACAAAAAAAGAAGGCTGTGAAATAGATCGGCTGACAGACAAAAAAGAAGGCTGTGAAATAGATCGGCTGACAGACAAAAAAGAAGGCTGTGAAATAGATCGGCTGACAGACAAAAAAACAAAACAAAAAAAAAACAAAAAAAAACGAAGGCTATGAAATAGATCGGCTGACAGACAAAAAAGAAGGCTTGAAATAGATCGGGTGACAGCAAAAAAAGAAGGCTATGAAATAGATCGGCTGACAGACAAAAAAGAAGGCTATGAAATAGATCGGCTGACAGACAAAAAAAAAAAAGAACGGCTATGAAATAGATCGGCTGACAGACAAAAAAAAAAAAAAAGACGGCTATGAAATAGATCGGCTGACAGACAAAAAAAGAAGGCTATGAAATAGATCGGCTGACAGACAAAAAAATAGAAGGCTATGAAATAGATCGGCTGACAGACAAAAAAAAAGAAGGCTATGAAATAGATCGGCTGACAGACAAAAAAAGGCTATGAAATAGATCGGCTGACAGACGAAAAAAGAAGGCTATGAAATAGATCCACAAAATTCAAACAGATATGTCTTCAGTAGCTGTATTTTATTGCAGAAAGATCAACCTAACCCATTTCTTTTGTTTATTTGCTTGTTTGTTTGTTTGCTTATTTATTTTCAAGCTCAAGAAACATGGAAAAAAAAAATGCAGCATTAATGTTCACAGAGAAATGATGTGAGACCCACAAATAATGTGTCAGAAAAGAGAGAGGAAGGGTGGGTGGGGACCTGCTGGCACGGGGGAGGATCTTGTAGTGTTGGGGGGTGGCTGTAGGCAGAGGGAACCGTCAGTGGGGCAGTGAGGATATGGGAGGAGGAAGGGCTGTAGTGAGATTTGGATGGGTTGGGGTTAGTATGAGGGGAATGGGTGAGAGTAAGGAGGGTGGATGGAGTTAAACATTACTGTTATTCTTTTCTTGCATTATTGACATTACTGAAAGCTGTCCTTCTTCCCCGCCTGCCTCTCTCCATTCTCTCATGTTCCCCCTCGCTCTCTGTTCCCCTTTCCCACGTCTTCTTGTCCCATGATCTTTGGATGACTACAAGGCGTTTATGGTTTTTTTTTTAACTAAGCAACAACTATCTGTGCACTGGGCACTTTTGCTACTGCTTAACTCCCACTTTTATTCACTTTTAGTCTGTGTCTGTGTGTCTGTCCGCTGTCCGTCTGTCTGCCAGTCTGTCCGTCTGTCTGCCAGTCTGTCCGTCTCTGTCTCCGTCTCCGTCTTCCTCTCTCTCTCTCTCTCTCTCCTCTCTCTCTCTCTCTCTCTCTCTCTCTCTTACTCACCCACCCACTCACTCACTCTCTGTCTGTCTGTCTGTCTGTCTGTCGTGTCTTTTCTCTCTCTCTCTCTCTCTCTCTCCCCCTCCCTCCTCTCTCTCTCTCTCTCTCTTTTGCTCGATAACTACAAGAGCAAGGCATGAAGGGCCACAGGTTCTGACTTTTTCAATATTGACCAAAGAGAAAGAGGAGAGAGAGAAGATCGTGAAGATGATGCCATTGGGTTTCACTTTTGTTAGAGACTAAATAACATGGTCATTACCCAGGCCTAAAAGATACAAACACCTGCAGTTAATGCCTCGAAATTCAAGCAATAGTCTGGGAAAAGTATCCATTCCGTGGGTGTGACTAGACTGTGTGGTTCCAGCCTTGCAAATTCAGACTACGCCACAATCAACTGAGCTGGAGCCAGCGATGCTGAAAGATTCATGAATAAACGCAGTTGATGGAAATCAAACCTACGTCCACCACGACCACACATTCTTCACATGAACGGTCGACCACGACCACACATTCTTCACATGAACTTCTTTACTGCAGCTGATTTTCAAACAGTGTCTTTGAACTAAGAATGCGAAAGGGGTTAGATGGAGTAGGAGAGGAAGAGAGACGTTGGTAGCGGGGATAGAACAGTGAGGGAAATGTGGCCAATCACAGACAAAATCACGACAATCACATGATGTCGGACAGTGCAGTGTCGTATTTCCTCTCCTCTCCTTTCTTTTTCATCAGTGCCTCCAAGAAGGCTAAGGTCCTCATCGAGAATGTCTGGTTCAAATTTCAGTCTGGAATGCCGGGCGTTACACCAGTCTTTTCATCATCCGTTTAAATGTGGTGTTGTTTTGGCTGTGTGACTGTAACTGTGAAAAGGAAACGTCGCTCAAAACCTGTTTAGACGAAAAAAAATTAGACAGACAGAGAGGACGATCAATGAAGAGACAGACAGACATATGAACAGAAGGTACGTGGATAAGGCGGTCAAACAGACAGACACATCAACAGGAAAATAGATACATAGACTGGGAAAAAGGACAGTGATCAACTAGGCAAAACACACATTTCCACTAAGACACACGGCTGGCTGGCTCAGTGTATGCATCATATATACTAGTCAGTTGTAACAACATAAAACAGGCTCGGTGGCGTTGGCAAAAACAAATCCGACAGAGAAGTGAACGTTCATTTATCTTTTTCTGGTGTCTCTCTCTGTGGGCATCAGCTCTGCGTCTGTCCCTGTTCACGTGTAACGGGCATTTCCGTCGATACACCGCACTGTGGTTGTCCGTTCGTGTCGCAGGGGGGGGAAGGTCGGTAATCGCTGTTAACCGGAGAACGACGACTGTTTATTTACCGCGGCCCTTAAGTTTAAACGAGGACAGGGTCATTTTGCCGTAGCGCAGCATTAAGTGTGGCTTCCAAAGTACATGGTAGACCTTCAACAGGGATGCTGAATGATTTACAAGTGATTTAGGTAGAAATATACTAGAGCAGCTGGAATCACGTCTTGTTGGGAGCAAGACAAGGGAAGCCACGAGAAAGAGAGAGAGAGAGAAAAGAGAGAGAGAGAGAGAGAGGGGGGGTCCCAGTTTCTGCTATCGCTCTTAATGACTCTGAAACTGATACTTCTCCTGCAGGGAACTTGAACGCTTCTACAGACTTCTTATTTTAGCTCGACAAACATTGTCCATTATCATGCCCATGAGGTGAAGTCAATTTGCTGAGTATCTGATTACTAAGGGAGTTAATTTAGGTTGTAATAAGGCGGTGGATTAATAATTAAATCATTCAGAATTGTGGGTTACCGTTTCACTGTGTAAGTAGCTAGACTTGCAGGACCTGGTAAACTAATCAGTCACCATGTCTTCACATCTAAACAGGACTCTCTCTCTCTCTCTCTCTCTCTCTCTCTCTCTCTCTCTCTCTCTTGTCTCTGTGTGTCTCTGTTTCCTCTGTCTGTCTGTCTGTCTGTTTCTCTCTTCCTCTCTCTCTCTCTGAGTGTGTATGTGTGTGCGTGCGCGGGCGCGCGCGCGCGCGCGCGCGTGTGTGTGTGTGTGTGAGAGGTGAGTAGTGAGAGAGAGAGAGAGAGAGAGAGAGAGAGAGAAGAGAGAGAGACATCTCATTGTTTTACACCATGATCACAATTGATGCAACCTGTCAGTCTAGATCAACATCTAATTCGGGCTTTAACATCCATGCACATGCTATTAATGTACAAGAACATTTTATTCTTATACATTTCTTGAAAGTATAGGCCACAGAAGATGTCTATAATGGAATCAAACGCCTTCTCAAAATAATTGAAGGCTACGAAGCATAATTGTTTTTGATACAATACAATAATGTAAAACATAAGGTCAAAAGTGGAATAGCCCTTTCTGAATCTTGCCTAATGTTTCCTGTCAAGTTTTGATCGGCCATCCACTCCTGAACGATACAATGAATTTTACTACTTGTATTACATAAAGATATGCCCCTGCTATTATAATTACTTGGCTTATTCGTATCGCCCGTCTTAAACAAATGATGTACAACAGAGTTTGTCCAGTTATCTGGGAACACGCCTTTATCAAACAACACATTAAACAATCTTAAAAAAGAAATCATAATGACAAGGTCCCCACCATTTTTCAACATATGTCCAGTAATATCGTCTGGTCCAGCAGCATTACCATTCTTCAGATTTTTTTACAAGCTATACTTCTTCCCTCGATATCCAGCGGGTCATCGGACTGAAATTCTCATCATCGTTGCAGTTTACATCAGACTAACACGCAGTGAGCGAATCACATCATTCAATCAAAACTTGCACAAGGTTCGTGCTTCTTCTTTGTTTTTTGCTGTCCCATTTTCTGTGCCACCACAGTGGCAGGGATCCGTCAATGTCAAGTCGTCAAACCCACCGGAGGAGAGACTGTGCTGCAACCAAGTCACTTCGGTGGTGTTCAGTGGTGCCTGTTCTGATCCAGCATACACAGGACGCCACCTACAAAGCCCTCCCACTGACGACAATAACTGCTTAGTCGCGGAGTCGGCGTGAGTGAGCTCTTCGGAGGGCGCCACCACGTCCTCAAACGACAGCCCCCATTAATTTGCCGATACCGGTCATCCCGACGGAATCAAACCAAGGCATAGACATGGAGAGGCCACAGAAACTGAGTTCACCATGAAAACAGGGGATGAAGAGCCACAAAATTTGAGACTTTTTAATGCTGATCGATGAGAATGAGGATGATGAAGATGATAGCACGGATATTTCCATTTCAGTCTGAGACTGCACGACAGGGCTGTAATCTACGCTTATTTTCATAATATATACATGCGTAAACCAGACCCGAGAGATACAGACACCTGCAGTGTTGGTCAGGAAATTTGAACATCACTCTCAGAGACTCATCCATTCAGTAAATGACACTCGATTGTGTGGTCCCAGTCTGACTAATTGAGCCCGTAGCAAACTCAACCTGTGGTAAGAGCCAGTCGGGGCAGAAAAACCCCACATGGCTCTGACGGGAATTGAACCTACGACCTCCCAGCTGGAAATGCGCAACGCTATTCAAGATCTTCTTAGCATAATACTTCATCAAGTTTGATGATGTAAAACACACGTAGCACGCTAGTCAGAAACAAATCGCCTGTCTTATTTAAAGAAACCTGAGCCGAGTCATTTTGAATTTCACAAATGAAAAACGTTATTTACTTACACTTTGTGTCATCCAGTACAAATCCGCAATCTCACATACATCAAATAACTTGAGCAACTTTAAAGTGGGAAGGATTTCGAAGAGCGAAACGGAGTGCAGAGAGGAGAGAGAGAGAGAGAGAGAGAGAGAGAGAGAGAGAGAGAGAGAATTTCAATAAACTTAACTCCTGATACACTTCATGAACACTCATAGATGGAAAATGAAGTTTACCAACTATTTGTTTTGATTCGCAAAAAAACATTTCAGTAGATTTAATCATTCGCTTCTGTGTTGTTTACTTTTATTGTTCTCTCTGCAACCGTAGTGAAGTGTCTGTTCAGATATTCAGCAGATGAATTGGTAGTATGAGAAGCAGACGGTGGTGGCTTTTTTCCGGACAATTGGTCTATAATCTTGTCAGACACATTTTTATTCTTGTTTTAATGAAATTAAATAACTAAAACATCTCTTCTGTGCGTTTTTTTTTTTAGATTCAGTAACTTTATTCCGTTGTTGCCTAATTTCTATGTCTTTCACTATTGTTTGCAATTGGTGCTTCAATCTCCTTTGTTACCCATGGTGGTTTATGAATTTACAGGTTTAGTCCGAAGCAAGACATGCTTATTGAAAATAGGAACAAAAATCTTATACCACGCTAGAGAGAGAGAGAGAGAGAGAGAGAGAGAGAGAGAGAGAATACTGGACTCGAATACAACCTTCCAAACCCCATCCCCACCATAAACATTTCATGTGCCAACCTCTTTAGAACTCACAACCAGAATAACATGCAACAGCGTCTCCGATGTGAGACTTGCATGCTTTGTCTCAGTCACATGGCTTCCAACTCGTCCGTATGAAATGTAGTGCTTGGGACAAGGTAGTTTGTCCTTTGTTGTAAATGACCTTACATGATGGGGGCTCAGCTATGAATTGCTGAAGTGAAATTCTGTCTGTCTTCTTGCCGTATTTCGTACATAGAGGGATGATAGACGGAACACCTTTAAAGAGAGCAAAGGCTACCGCATGGTTTCAGTTTCACTTTCATTATAGCACAAATGACCCTCTGGATCTGTTACGGATTGGGTGCCCACTTGGCCTGCAAAGTGGATTCTCCACACCTCGGCAAATATTCCGCGCGCGCGCGCGCACACACACACACACACACACACAGAGGTGTAAATTGGTAGTTCTGGGGACTAGCATTGTGCGCTCTACTTTTGTCGACGTTTTTCCAAACTGGTTTAGAAGAAATCAAGGAACAGGTTCGTAATCAGCTGCCCCTCTTTATCCGAAATACCCATAGTGTTTTATGGCATCCTTCAAAATAAGGGATTCATCGCATTACAGTCAAACTGCGGAACACACGGGTGTATATTGAAAATGAAAATGACACTGATACAAAAGTCTGTGTGTATGTTTACTTTGCAGCTATCTAAGAACACTCGGGTGCATTTTGACAGTTAAACTGAGAACCGTATGGATCTACACTTTCCATCTATCATAAAGGACGCAAATCTGTGTGTGATTTACAGTCTAAGGTGCACACTACCTGTTTCCCACCCCCACCCCCACCCACCCCAAAAAGAAGTGGAAAAAATTGCAACTGGTGAGTGACAGACCCTGTGAGGCTGACCGGATCAAAAGAGGGAGGGGTCAACGAGCAAACAGATACA
>CM065734.1:11108952-11116452 GCA_033310375.1 Conus canariensis
GGATTTCAGTAATCCCTATGTATGTTTCTTTTTCATTTTCTGATGTCACAGTGGCTTGGTATACGATATTGTTGTAAAGGCATTTATTGCTTAGGGGGCACTGCTCTTTTTGATGCAATTGCAAGATTTCCTTTCTTCACCCTTCTTTGCTGTGTTGGTTTTCATTTTGTTGGATGCATCAATTAAATTTTTGAGGTTAGGCATACATGAATACGATAGTTTGACGTGTTTTTGTTGAATATTTTGGACAGTTTGTGTTCTTTTGGGAACGAAGTTGTTAAGATTTTAAAGAATTCTTTCCCTATGTTTGTTTTGAGTTTCCCGTCGTATGGTGGGTTGTACCATATGATTTTTCTTTTCCTGTTTTTCTTATTTTTATTTATGTTGTTGTCTGGGTTGTATTGTAGTTTGTAATTGTACCCACTTTTTTGCAGTGCTTCTTGGTATTCTACTGCTGCATTGTTGAATACTCTTTCGTTGCATGACAGATTTGATAGTCTCTTGTTTATGCCGTTGGGTATGGTCTTTAATACAGATGGTGGGTGGTTACTTTTGATGTTTACATAGATAGGTGTGTCGTTAGGTTTCTTGTATGGTTTATATATGTGGTTGTTGAGGTCAAGTGTTATGTCTAAGTAGTTCACTACCTTTTTGTTTGCTTCAATGGTGATTTTTAAGTTTTGATTTTGGAAGATTTTACATAGTTCTTTTTTCTTGTTTTCAATGGTTCTTGGGTTGTTGGTTAGTGCAGCAAGGCCGTCGTCTCTGTATAGTCCAACTGTTTTCCAAGTTGTTTCTTGATGTTGGATAGTATGAATAGTCCGACCAGTTCGCATGTTTCTGCACCATCATATGATCCCATGGTTACGTCAAATGTTGAGTTTCTGTTCGTTTTCTTGATCCAGGTTTCATTTTTGCTGTACAGTAATGTTTTCTTGGTGTGGAGGATGATTTCCATTTCTGTCCCTGTTATGTCTGTGTGGTTACTAGCAAATTTCAGAGCTTTGGTAAGTAGTTCCTCATCTATGGATGGATAGAAATCTACTGTCGAATGTGATGAATACTGTATTGCTTTGTTTATTGAGTTTTTTGAACCATTGGATAACTTCGCGTGTATTCTTCCAGAGGTTGTATTCAGAGTTTGATTTTACGTTCTTTATTATTTTTTCTAGGATTTTTTTTTACTTATTTTGCCTAGTTCAGATTTAGATGGATTTATTAGTCTACATGCTGGGTTGTTGTGAAAGTTGGGTTTATGGTCTTTGAGTGTTATAAAAGCTTCTTTTGTTGCTGTCGCTTCTACCCTGTCACTTGGTCTGTGCGTTGTACAAGTTCTTTTTCTTTAATGCGGATATTGTCATGTGTATTTTTGTCGGCTTTTTGTAGTTTTTCTGAATGTTTTTGTCAAGGAGTTGGGAGATGCACTGGCGAAAAAGACAGCGGCCAACCAGAGAAACTGTACATTTCTACTAAGACACATTGATGGTTGGTCTATTGGAAGTACGTGTGTGTGTGTAGGGGTGGTGGTGGTGATGGAAGGCTAGTCACACGATTAAAATTAAGATAATTATTGACTTAAGCCTTTCCCACACACCCTTCAAGCCCATCTGCTGTCTCTAAATGCTAAGTCTGGTTGAAGAGAGAGAGAGAGAGAGAGAGAGGAGAGAGAGAGAGCATTTAGGATGTCCAGTTTCTTCTATCGCTCCTAATCAAACTGAAAGCAATAGCTCTCTTACAGAAAACGTAAACGCTTCGACAAACCACTTTGTTTTAGCTTGACAAAGGTTATCCACGATTACGCCCAGACTGTGACGTCCATTGGCAGAATATTTGATTTCTAGAGAAACGAATTTAGGTTATGATACAACAGTGAATTAATTAACAAATCAGTCAGAACTGTTCGCTACTGTGTCTAGCTAAAATGTGTCTAGCTAGACTTAGTGTGCTAGTCAATTACCATGCCATTTTCACATGTCTACCTCAGATCAGACTCTCTCTCTCCTCTCTCTCTCTTCTCTCTCTCTCTCTCTCCCACCTACCCCTGTGTCTGTCTATCCGTCAGTCAGTCAGTCTGTCTGTCTGTCTGTCTGTCTGTTCTGTCTTCTGTCTGTCTCTCTCTCTCTCTCTCTCTCCTCTCTCTCTCTCTCTCTCGCTCGTTCGCTCGCTCGTCCTCCCCGCTCCCTGCCCCCTCTTTGTGTTGCATTACTTTCTCCTTGCCTTCTGACTCACTCTCTATAATACTGTCTCTTTTTCTCCCGGCCGCTGTGTATCTATCTGAATTGCATTTTACTCTAGTGTCATATGCCACATGTGCATATACACGCGCGCGCGCGCGCGCGCAGCCACACACACACACACACACACACACACAACACACACACACACTCTCATGTATAGACTCGTCCATAGACACATACGCGCACACACAGGTTTTAATATGCGTGCGTGCGTGCGTGTGTGTGTGTGTGTGTGTGTGTGTGTGTGTGTGAGGGATGGGGGGAGGGTGTGTGTGTGTGTGTGGGGGGGGGGGGGGGCACAGCCAGGCGCAAAATAAGAGGCAGAGACAAAACAGCAAAGTAGAACAAACAGCCCCATGCACATTGAGAGAGAGAGAGAGAGAGAGAGAGAGAGAGAGAGAGAGAGAGAGAGAGAGAGAGAGAGACCAGAATTTCATTCAGTAAAACCAAAACCCCATTGGAAGTGGTGTGAACATTGATGGTAGACGTAATATGACAAATTGACGTAATATGACAAATTGACGTAATATGACAAATTCACATGATACTGTTAACCCAGCATTTGCTTGAACTTTAATGAAGAAAAACACGAAGAAAAAGAACATTTTACCTGTTCGTAAATGGTATCATGCACTAAACTGACTTCAAAGGACAAGTGAAGTTGATAATTAAAGACTTAACTATTTCTCATGTCTTAAAGGCTTTATAAAAAAAAAATATATCGCAACATTTCTGACGATCTCTGCGTTTTGTGTAACGGTAATCTGAATTCTCTGGGATTTTCTTGATAATAGTTGGGATGGATTACACTGTGTTTCAACTCATTCAAAGCAGGACAATGAAAAACAAAATGAATTTCATCGTCAGTAGCAGATGTGCACAACGGGCATTTTGTTCCACACTCACCATTCCTTCTATATCTTGAACAATGAATTGATGAGTGTATCGGACAAATCTACCCAAACCCAATAATAATTATAGCTCCCTATCATGTGATGTCTTGAATTTCCTGTACTCAACCTGTACCTGTTGTTCATACGATAATTCCAGTTCTCCAACCTGTAGTCGACTAGTCTTTGTTTAAACATCTTTATAAAGAATTTATGCACCCCACGCCTTGGTAATTCCTTACATTGGAGGAGCCATAACTATTCACAACATTACGAACTTCTGAAACCCTTTTGACTTTTTTTTCTTGTTGGACAAATTTAATAACATTTCACACGCTTTGGATAGTAGTCTATGTTCCTCCATTCGAGTCAATTTCAACCAGTATCTAACGCAAGAAATATAGAATTAATCGTTAATGGGAATCGATTTCATTTACCACACACAAGGTCGCTTTATACTTCATCAGTAGAACTAAATGAACACTTTCCATAACAGATAGAGCATCTTCTAAACCACAAACCTCAGCGTCACATAGAAGTATGAGTTGAATATGAGAATCGAAAAGATTCAAATGCAGTTCCAAAGAGTTATTATTTCGTAATAATAATTTACCTTTGTTTCTGCGCATTTTCTATCGTGAAGCATAATGATGGAAAACGCGCAGAAACAAAGGTAAATCATTAAGCTTAAAACACAGAGACAACAGAATGTCATTAGAAAAGCAAGTAAGTAAATAACAAGAAGGGGTAGTGGTTGGAGCACGATGTCAAATACACAGAAGGAAAGATAGACAAATTATTAAGATGAAAACAATGAATGGCGATGATGCAAAGAGAAATCAAAGTAATTAGCCGTGCAAATATGGAGGGTGCTATGAGTTCGATCCACTTTGAAGCACAATGAAACAGTGTACAGATTGAAAAAAAAAAAGAAGAAAAAAAAAGAAACTTTTGAAATATAACTCACAAACAATAAGTAGATATAAGAAAGTAGTCCTTGTCTCAATGTTAAGAAGGTGGGTCAAAATCTCCTTATAGTCCACAAGATGACAGCACCAGCACTGGCCGCCAAACGCTGTTTCTGGGGCAGACAAGTCTCACTGATATTCGCAGCTGCTGAACAGCAATATCACAGCAATGTTTGCAGACAAGTCTCACTGATATTCGCAGCTGCTGAACAGCAATATCACAGTAATGTTTGCAGACAAGTCTCACTGATATTCGCAGCTGCTGAACAGCAATGTCACATCAATGTTTGCGACGCCAGCATAAAGCGACAACCGTCTTCACACGATAACGGATAGGAAACCTAGTGCTAAGAGAAACGGCCCGTGATTTGAGCAAAAAACAAAGTCAAAATAATTGTTTTCACACATTTTCAGTGTCCACGAGTAAGCCCTCTGATGTAATATTTGTAGCGAGGGAAAAACCGTTATGTAAAAAAAAGAAAAGAAATGAAATGATCATAATGATAATAAACGAATTTTTTTTTCAAAAATTAAATAAAGAAAGGGAAGTGTGTGTGTGGTGTATGGGGGGGTGGGGGGGGGGATGGGAAATGGAGGGGTGGGGGTATGGGTATTTAATCATGGTAGAACTTGTTTATAGATCCGTGCTCTCAGGGACGCGCGGACGCACGCGCATGCACGCACGAACGCGCGCGCGCGCGCGCGCACACACACACACACACACACACACACACACACACACTCACTCACTCACGAGAGAGAGAGAGAGAGAGAGAGAGAGAGAGAGAGAGAGAGAGAGAGAGAGAGATCAGCTCTTAATCTATTTCAGTCAGAGCAAGACAGACAATGGTTTTCTTTAATTTTCTTTATTGCCCATTTCTGGTGAACGTCAGCCTTTTTATTCATCAGACCTGAGGCCATTCGTTGTCCATCCCTGCATCTCACGGCTGATGCAGATCAGATGTGTCTGATGCTGAGGGATAATTGCGCCGCAAATCTGATTACTTGGCAAAGCTGACCTTTCCCAACTTTCCCTGCCGGCAAATCTTTTGCATTCAATATCCTGGGGAGAAAAAAAGCGATCGGCTAACGACTGACAATTCTCTTTTTTGTCTTTCTTAGCCCCATTCTCCTCCTCCTCCTTCTCCTCCTCCTCCTCCTCCTCCTCCTCCTCTCTCTCTCTCTCTCTCTTCTTCTCTCTCTCTCTCTCTCTCTCAAACACCTGAGAGTTTATCGATCTTTTCGAGGATAGTAGATTGTCCATCATCTTCAGATGAAAGTTTTTGAGTCGCCTCGCATTATTTTTTTCACAGGTTGTTCCATATTCTCCTTAGCCAGTTGCACGGAAAAGCCCAATGGGGGATGAGGGCAGCAGCAGTGCACTTTGTTTTCATTTCCTCTCTGACTGTAAGGGCGTCAGGCAAAATATAATAATATTGTTTCCATCCGGTTACACAGGTGAGGAAACATGGTCTAAAACAAAGACCATGGAAAGGATGGAAAGTTATAACAGAAAGAAAACATGATGTAATACATGGTGGAACAAAACAGTCAGTTGTTGTCGCAATGAAAGGGTGTTCAGGAATGACGAGTAGATTGAGCCTTGTTTTGCTTCATCAAAACCACCCTTACAATAGGACTTTTTAGCCCAGACAACTTTCCCTCCGGGATTAAGCTTGCTACGGACTAACTGGGAGAACAGAGACGACATAGATATGCCTAATCCATTTCATGGCTACAGATGGAGAAAGAGGATAGCAATGTTGTTTTTTCTTGTGCACTGGCGTTGATCTCAATGTCTACGCCCTCAACACAACCACACCTTGTTGAGCTTATTTCGAAGGCTTCAGTATCAGTAAACCTACAGGATCTGTTACTGGAGGGATATGGAGATCTCCTTCCAGACAAGGATACAAGCTTAGAGTCTGTTTAGAACAGGTATGTTATTATTATCATCAGTGGGGGCGGGTGAAAACAGGGGTAGGAATAAAGGGACTTTGCAGTCATCGCCTGTATATATTTGGTGAGAAAAAGGCACTACCAGAACGGAATGGTATGAACTGAGGTTTTCATGACGGCCTGATGGAGCCTTGATGTCGCCTCGGGCCTTGGTTGGACTATAAGCAGCATCACCGTACGAACTTACATGCATGGCATATCAGTTTCTGAGCCAGCATTGAGGGGGCAGTCATCGGCACACAGAAAGTCCATGATGATGTCTGTCATAACCTTGGTTTTTGCCCGCACCCTCTTGAGGTTAAACAGCTTTCTGATGTCAGTGCCTACGTCTCCTTCCCAGAAGGCATCAGTCAGCATTGTAAGGAACATGATGCTGAACAGAGAGGGTGCCAAAACACAGCCTTGCTTTACGCCATTTGTGACAGGGGTTGGGTTAGATGTCTCTCCGCTTTCTTGGATTCGGGCTTCAAGGCGTCATGGAACTGCCGGCCCATTGAGATGAATTTTGATGGCCATGCTCTTCCACAGATCCTGTCTACTAACAGACTTGAAGGCCTTGGTCAGGTATACATAGGTGGAGAACAGGTCAGCGTTGTGTTCCTGACGTTTTTCTTGAGGCTGACTGTTCAGTGTATGTTGTTGAACGCATTTTTGTACGTGGACTTTGTGCCACAGTGGTAAGCTTTATGCAGATGTTTCTCATCGAGTAGCTGCTGAATGTCATCACATATATCATCAAACTAGTCCTTGTGTTTCTTGACTGTTGATCTCAGGATCTCTCTAACAGTGATGTTACCTAGTTCTCTGAGGGTCTATCAGTTGGCTGTCACGTTCTGGTTGTCTAGGGAGGTTGACTGCCGGCGTTCTTTAAAAGTGTCTATAAATGACTGCTTGGTTCTGGTTATTAAGCTTGGTGACATTAAGCCATCTTGAAACTTGTTTGCCTCACGGGTGTCTCATGGGTTGGATCCGGGCAATAAGCTTGCTGATTATGAGAAGGTGGTCAGTCCAGCACTTGGCATTGTGCATGGACTTAGTAACTCCTACATCTGGTCTTTCCCTCTTCCTAACAATGACATAGTCGATGAAATACCATTGCTTGGAACGAGGATGCATCCATGATGTCCTATTACGGGTGGGGAGCTAGGAGACTGTGTTGGTGAGCAGCAGTTCATGCTCGGCACAGGTCTGAGCAGCAAGAGACCGTTGCTGTTGCAGTGGTCTATTTTTGTGTTTGTCAATGACATCTTTCCAGCGTCGCTGTCAGAACCGACTCCTTCTCCCCCCCCCCCCCCCCCCCCCCCCCCCCGCACCTAGTGTTGAAATCACCAAGTATATCGAGCTAGTTTGCTTTCAGAACAGCAGCAAATGACAGAGTAAAGATCATCGTAGAATCTGTCCTTCACATCATATGGGTTCGTCATGATCGGCGCACAGGCACTGATA
>CM065734.1:11121452-11139077 GCA_033310375.1 Conus canariensis
AGGCCATGGGCACATAACATTGAAAAGTAAAAAAGGAAAATGGGGGTGGGGTGGGGGTGGGGGGGGGGGGAGTTGAACTATAGAACAAACAAAACATCAACATTTCTACAAATCGCAAGGACACTAAATATTAAATGATTAAATAATAAAACACGAAGTGATAAATGGCACCAACTGTATCAGCTTAGCGTACTGTTTTTGGAGTCAGATGTCACCATCTGAATGTCATAGTAGTTAATTCAAACCCTTGCTTTCTAAAAACCTTGGTCTTTGCCTCATGCACAGAAAACAACTTCGAAACTAACATTGACAACTGTCTGAATTCCCTACCTAACAATCTTTCCAGACGGACATTCACTCCATGTTCAATGTATCTATTTCTTAACTCATAGTAGAGCGGGCAAACATATAATAGGTGTTTTTCATCTTCAATGCCGGTTTTACAAAATGGACAGTGCGATTTATTTACATCATTTCCATACGTATTCACATTATTTAATGGCAACACGCCACATCTGATTTTTGTTAAGGCCACTTGAAAACAAAGTTAATGTCACGCAGATATGGACAGGTAATTAAGTTATTTTTAACTTGCCTGTATAAATATTATTTCTTTGTCTTTGATTGTACTAGACCATTCCTGGAAGAACATATCTATTAGTAGTTGTTTAAATATATCTAAAAATACGTTAATATTCTGGACAACTTGATTTAAGTATACCTCAAGAAATCCAGCATTGGAAAGCATTTGAGAGAGAGAGAGAGAGAGAGAGAGAGAGAGAGAGAGAGAGAGAGAGAGAGAGAGAGAGAGAGAGAGAGTACAAACTGTTTTGGGCTGAACCAATTATGTGTGTGGTGTCTACGATAAATTAATGATGTAAACAAGAATATCAATAAGTATACCGATGTTGTTGCGGTCCTTCGGTCGATGTTGACAAGAAAATTGTAGTCGACATCTTGGTATTGCTTAACATTTCAAAACCACCGCATCTGTGCCTAAATCAACATTTTACTTTTCTTGGGGAAAAATCATCCATCTTTCCTATAACTTTACCTGTAAGACGTTCATCAAAATGATTGCTGTTTCAGCGTGTCAGCATGGTTGAAAAATGGTAACGGTCCAGACACGCCTTTTGGTTTTTTTAGAATCAAACTTTGCATATACAGACAAACGTCGTCTTTTTTTAGAATCATGCTTTGAGCGGACAGAGGAAAACGCTCAGTTTGTTCAGTCTGGTTGCCATCACATTGTTTACAGAAGAGGTCAATTCTCTATCAGCGAATAGAGGGATCCTATTTAGACGTAATCGTGTACATTCGGTAAAGATATAGTAAGTCTGTCTGTGTCATGATCCAATCTTGAGATATACTTTGCCTGCACAACTGCTTGATGATATGAACATTAATCCTTCACAGAAGGGGCGCAGTGAAGCCACATTTGATAGAGCAAGTCTTTCATTCTGTCTGTGAATGCTTCGTGAAAGTGTATATCCAGTTTTGCATTTTCCATACATAAGCAGATACAGCCATCGCTATTATAAAGATCTGAATTCTCAGACCAGTACTACCGCTTTTATATATAATGTGTATGCGCGTAACATATCATCCTACTGCCTTAGGTACATTTTTGTTAACAGGTTAGTAATTCTCCACCAGTATTTTATAGCTTTATGTATTTGTCAATAACAACTAAAGGCACCTATCTAAATCAGTGAAAGCAACACTACTTTTCACATGTCCTGCGACTTCCAATGTCATTTATCATACCTTGCACGTTTAATAGGGCATCGCATTGCTAAAATCCAATGTCATTCCTACTTGCACGTTTAATCGGCATGCATTGCTAATCATGTCATCATCATATTGCACGTTTATCGGCATCGCATTGCTAAAATCCAATGTCATTCATCATACCTGCACGTTTATCGGATCGCATTGCTAAAATCTAAGTGTTCAGAACCATTCAAGGTATTAACTGTTTGAAAACCACACTCACCTGAAACTATTGTAATTCAGATCATAACAGCTTAACCACTGCAACTACTCTCAATGATATAGTAGACAGAGTATCTACACAGCTGGTCCACTTGCGTGACTTGGAAAGGTGATTCCGTGATGATTAAAACAGGGTTCATTTCTGTTTCACTTGTTACCTTTTCAGTACCATTTATCCAAGTGTTCAATCAAGTTACCATTTTATATCTTGCTGTCTTTGTTTTTGTCTTGAAAATCTGGCACAAAATCAGTGTGTGTGTGTGTGTGTGTGTGTGTGTGTGGTGTGGTGTGTGGTGGTGGTGTGGTGGGGTGTGTGTGTGTGTGTGTGTGCGTGAGTGCGTGTGTGTGGTGTGGTGTGTGTGTGTGTGTGTGTGTGTGTGTGTGTGTGTGTGTGTGTGTGTGTGTGTGTGTGACTTGGTAGTGGGTGTATATGAAAGTACATTAGAACGCAAGAAATTTGCTGTTTGGCAAACAGGCATGTAGAAGCGTACGCTTGAAAGTCCAAAGATGCACATTGCCAAGCTCTGTTTCTTTAACATTGTCGACGCATTCGACTTTCTTCCAAATGGTAATTTGCCTGTCCTCTTTTGAATTCCGTTTCGAAGCGAGTACATCACTGACCATCACTTTCCACCCTTCCCAAAGACGAGAAGCTGAAGCTTCAGAGATGTCCAGCCCCTGATCATACGTTTCCCAAGCACTCATAGAGCTAGTTACAGGAAGCCGACAACGAACGAGAAACATCATTCAAGATGGAACTTTTTTTCTTGTTGCCTGGCCGGTAGCCAAGAGAACGCTATAACGTCAATCCACAAAATTAAGATGGAAATGTCATCATTGCTGTTTATGATTGCCAGAAATCGTTTTAACACGTTTGGTTTCTTAGGATTTTTTCAATGAAGCCCAAGAAAACAGGAAATGGTTCATAGCATCACTGTTCAATAGAATATGACGGTGTTGGAAAGAAGAATGGTGGAGAAGGGGATGGTTGGGCGACGTAAGAAAGGAAGTTGTAGGGGTGGGTGTGAGTGTAGGGGGGAGGGAAGTGTCAGTGGGCGATAGGGATCAGAAAGGAGGGGCGTAGTGAGATGTGGGTGGGCTGGGCTGGCTGTGTGAGGAGTGGCCAAGGGCACGACTGATGGTGGGTGAGGAGTGGCCAAGGCACGACTGATGGTGGCTGTGTAAGGAGTGGCCAAGGGCACGACTGATGGGTGGGTGAGGACTGGCCAAGGGCACGACTGATGGTGGGTGAGAGTGCCAAGGCATGACTGATGGGTGGCTGTGTAAGGAGTGGCCAAGGGCATGACTGAGGGTGGGTGAAGGAGTGGCAAGGGCACGACTGATGGGTGGGTGAGAGGTGGCCAAGGGCACGACTGATGGGGGTGAGGAGTGGCCAAGGGCACGACTGATGGGTGGGTGAGGAGTGGCCAAGGGCACGATGATGGGTGGGTGAGGAGTGGCCAAGGGCACGGACTGATGGGTGGGTGAGGAGTGGCCAAGGGCATGACTGATGGTGGGTGAGGAGTGGCAAGGCACACTGATGTGGGTGAGGAGTGGCCAAGGGCACGACTGATGGGTGGGTGAGGAGTGGCCAAGGGCACGACTGATGGGTGGGTGAGGAGTGGCCAAGGGCATGACTGATGGGTGGCTGTGTAAGGAGTGGCCAAGGGCACGACTGATGGGTGGGTGAGGAGTGGCCAAGGGCACGACTGATGGGTGGGTGAGGAGTGGCCAAGGGCATGACTGATGGGTGGCTGTGTAAGGAGTGGCCAAGGGCACGACTGATGGGTGGGTGAGGAGTGGCCAAGGGCACGACTGATGGGTGGGTGAGGAGTGGCCAAGGGCACGACTGATGGGTGGGTGAGGAGTGGCCAAGGGCACGACTGATGGGTGGGTGAGGAGTGGCCAAGGGCACGGACTGATGGGTGGGTGAGGAGTGGCCAAGGGCACAACTGATGGGTGGGTGAAGAGTGGCCAAGGGCACGACTGATGGGTGGGTGGGAGTGGAAGAGTGAAGCCAGGTCACGACTGATGGTGGTGCGGACAGGTGAGATGATACATGTCCTTATAGAGTGGCCAAGGGCAGATTGATGGGCGGGTGCGGACAGGTGGAAGAATGATACACGTCCCGTAGTCTTTTGTCACGTGTTTAACATTACTGAAAGCCGTCATAATAGGCAATTCCTTCCTCACTTACCTTTCTCCCTTCTGTCCTATTCCCCCTCCCTCCTCGTCTCCCATTTCCACATCTTCTTGTCCTGTGATCTTTGAATGGCATGTTCCTGATATTTTAGGTAGGAGACAACCAACGGCTGACCACATTTTGACGCTTGCTGCTGTGTTCTGTTTTTTACTTAGTGTCAGTCTCTGCCTGTCTGTCTGTGTGTCTGTCTGTTTGTGTCTCTGTTTGTCTGTCAACCTATCTGTCTGTCTGTGTGCGTGCGTGCGCGCGCGCGCGCGCGCGCGCGCGCGTGTGTGTGTATGTTTGTTTATCTTTCTCTCTCTCTCTGTTAAGTAACCACAAGAGTCGATCAGGAAGGGCCACAGAATCTGATCTTTTTTTCCCAAAGATAGGTAGGTGTCATGGAGTGTCATGTTGTCAAACTATATCACAGTATCATCAACGAGGCCCAAGAGACACAGGTACCTGCAGTTTTGGCCGAGCAATTCCAGCAACAGTCTGACAGAAGCATCTTGTTTATGTTGTCCCAGTCACGCAATTTAAGGCTACAGGACACTAAAGTCTAGATAGAAGCCATCCATGGCTAAAATTTCCACAAATAAATACCCCTGACGGGATTCGAATCTACAACCTCCAGGACTGCACGACCGTGACGCTAACTGTTGTGCCAATGCAACGGTTTCAAACTGTTCATTTCAAACAAGAAAGTAGCAGGAATGGTGTTGACAGACGAACAAATGAAGGAAAACGGAAGGATTTGCATAGAGGGACACACACACACACACACACACACACACACACACACACACACACACACACACACACACACACTCTGTAGGGGAAGAGGGAGAGAAGGGAGGGGCTGATGTTGGGTGGGTGGAGGGAGGAAAGGAGGAGTTAGGATGACAGTAGGGGGTGGGGGTGGAGAGTGACAAGGAAATGGGGAGGGATAACTAGGCTGGTCTTTCAATCAGACAGACCAATTCACGAAAATCACACTGTGACCTGACAGAGCTGCGTCATCTTTCTTCTCCTCAAAGATCAACTACCTGATTGGTAACCTCTGCTGCAAATATTCGGCATGGAATCCTTTGCATTCAACTCGCCTTCTCATTGTCTATCTACATATGCTGATTTAACAGCAATATGTCTGAAACTGTGGACAACACATCATCCACCGAGCCATATGCAAAATAAACAGTTATGATCTCTTTCTCTTCCTGTTCATGTGGTTATTTTCTTTGATAGCTTCCTCAGGGCTCATAATCACTAACGTGAATGGATAATGTAGATTTATTCCGCCTTGAAACAATCCAAAGCACTGATCTATAAATGGTGGAATAAAAACACAAACAACGATGACCGTCAACCTGACAACCAGAAGACATAGTCCTTCCATTCAGAGAGAACAGCAGAACTAATGGAATCAAGTGGATGAATGAGGCAGTGGGAACTTGGGAGGATGGAAAAGACAGAAAATGGAAGGGGAACATATGGAAGAGGTGGGGGAGAGGGAAGGAGGGAGATGGATGGTGGGAGGAAAGGGGGCTTTGGGGGGCACAGACTCGATAGAAAATGGAAGGGGAACATATGGAAGAGGTGGGGGAGAGGGAAGGAGGGAGATGGATGGTGGGAGGAAAGGGGGCTTTGGGGGGCACAGACTCGATAGAAAATGGAAGGGGAACATATGGAAGAGGTGGGGGAGAGGGAAGGAGGGAGATGGATGGTGGGAGGAAAGGGGGCTTTGGGGGGCACAGACTCGATAGAAAATGGAAGGGGAACATATGGAAGAGGTGGGGGAGAGGGAAGGAGGGAGATGGATGGTGGGAGGAAAGGGGGCTTTGGGGGGCACAGACTCGATAAGAGAAAAGAGGGGTGGGAATGGCCCGGTAGAACGTGCGCGGTTCAATGTCTATTTATAGATCCAGCTTTAGGAAAGAGAAGTAGGAGTGATCATAGTGAACACCATAGGAACGGAGGGGAGTGGGAATAGAGCGGTTCAATGTCTATTTATAGATCCAGCTTTAGGAAAGAGAAGTAGGAGTGATCATAGTGAACACCATAGGAACGGAGGGGAGTGGGAATAGAGCGGTTCAATGTCTATTTATAGATCCAGCTTTAGGAAAGAGAAGTAGGAGTGATCATAGTGAACACCATAGGAACGGAGGGGAGTGGGAACAGAGTCAGTCTCATATATCTAGACTCGATGGATCTGTTGGCTGAATTGTGTAATCAGGTGGGAAAAGAGTGGTAATCAGTCTCATATATCTAGACTTGATGGATCTCTTGGTTGAATTGGGTAATCAGGTGGGAACAGAGTGGTAACCAGTCTCATATATCTAGACGTGATGGATCTGTTGGTTGAATTGTGTAATCAGGTGGGAATAGAGTGGTAATCAGTCTCATATATCTAGACGTGATGGATCTGTTGGTTGAATTGTGTAATCAGGTGGGAATAGAGTGGTAATCAGTCTCATATATCTAGACTCGATGGATCTGTTGGTTGAGTTGTGTAATCAGGTGGGAATAGAGTGGTAATCAGTCTCATATATCTAGACTTGATGGATCTGTTGGTTGAACTGTGTAATCAGGTGGGAATAGAGTGGTAATCAGTCTCATATATCTAGACTTGATGGATCTGTTGGTTGAATTGTGTAATCAGGTGGGAACAGAGTGGTAATCAGTCTCATATATCTAGACGTGATGGATCTGTTGGTTGAACTGTGTAATCAGGTGGGAATAGAGTGGTAAGCAGTCTCATATATCTAGACGTGATGGATCTGTTGGTTGAACTGTGTAATCAGGTGGGAATAGAGTGGTAATCAGTCTCATATATCTGGACGTGATGGATCAGTTGGTTGAACTGTGTAATCAGGTGGGAATAGAGTGGTAAGCAGTCTCATATATCTGGACGTGATGGATCTGTTGGTTGAACTGTGTAATCAGGTGGGAATAGAGTGGTAAGCAGTCTCATATATCTGGACGTGATGGATCAGTTGGTTGAACTGTGTAATCAGGTGGGAATAGAGTGGTAATCAGTCTCATATATCTGGACGTGATGGATCAGTTGGTTGAACTGTGTAATCAGGGAGAAAGGAAGGAGAGCAGGGGAAGGGAAAGGGGTTGGAATGGATAGGTGTTTGTGCTGTCTCGTCTTACCTTCATTGTCCGGTGGCGCGTGCTGTCTAGGAAGGTCAGCTCGACTGACCAGTGGTGACTACTGACTGACAACCATAGTGACCATTGAGCCGACTGCAAACCAACCCTGGCGCAGTAAATATTCAATGGGCAGGAGGAGTGGAGAAGTTGACTGCTCTCTCTCTCTCTCCTCTCTCTCTCTCTCTCTCTCTCTAATGGCTCCTTTTTGTCAGTATACATCAACTTCATGTTGAAAAGGGCCACTGAGAAAACTGCAAAGCGAGTCGCCATTCTGACCGTGCGAATCGGAGTTGCCGGTGTCACCTTAGGCTTGCTCTTCACGCTGATGTTCTGGGGCAGTTTGCTACTTCGCTGCGGGGACGTCGAGCGGAATCCTGGACCCACCGGCGTCCGGTAATCGAAGTTGAGCAGCCAGAGTCCCACGACAGGACGAAGGACCAGCACGGACAGGACCGGGGCTTCTCTGGACGCAGGACAGACGACTCTGCTTTCTCCTCAGCAACCCACCATAGCAGACGTCATGAACAAATTGGACTGTAAGTTTACTGCAGTTGAGAACAGTTTAAAGGACCTTCGTGATAAGTTTGCTGCCATGCATACTGGGTTTGGTGATCTGCTGGATGAGATGGGAAATTTGAGAAAAGAAAACTTGAACCTGGAAAAGAAAAACTCTGAACTTTTAGCTAAGATAGAGCAGTTAGAGAGAAAAACAGATGATTTACAATGTTGGTCCAAACGCAATAATCTTATATTTTATGGTATCCCCAGACACCAAACGGAGACAAATGAGCAGTGCGAAGGAAAAGTGCGTGACCTGATTACGGACAGATTGGATGTGGTACAGGAAGTTGAGTTCGACCGTGTTCACAGACTAAATGCTATACCCGGCTTTCCCATCATAGCCTGCTGCTCCTCTTACAAAGATAAGAATCCTTCAGGCCAAAGTGAAACTGAGGGGCAGCAAAATTTTTGTTGGAGAGGATTTCTCTTTTCGTGTCAGGGAGATCAGGCGTCGCCTCTCCCCCTATCTAAAAAATGCCAGAGCCGAGGGGAAAAAAGTGTCAATGATTTTCGATCATTTGATCATTGATAGCTAAAAATACTTCCTCGACGCTCATGGCAACTTAGCGGAATCAAGATAGGGAGTCGGCCGGCCACATGATAAAAAATGCCTTGCAGCCAGCACAGAAAAAGGGAAGGCCAGTTCCACAACACCGGTAGGCTTCTCGGTCGCCGGTAACATTGACACACGTGAACACTTTTCGTTGTGTCAGGCCTGTTCGACAGAGCTGCCTACTGGTTGCACGTGTGAATATACGAAGTACACGATGTCTTCTGCTGTCAAAGTTTGTTGATTCTGATTTTACCTCATTTCTTAGTCAGTTCGACTTTGCCTGCTTAACGGAAACATTTACTGATGAAGGTAGTGATGATTTGTTTGTTGGTTATAAAACATTTTGCAAGCCTGCAATTAAATTCACAAGTCAAGGAAGACGATCTGGAGGTGTCGTTTGTCTAATTAAAAATGAATTCATCCCCTTTGTTGTTAGATCGATTGAAGTAAATTATCCAAATTTGATTATTTTCTTGATTTACAAATTCTTGTTTGGAACAGGCAGGGACATTTTGTACGTCTGCTTGTACATTCCCTCCGAAGGATCTCCTTTTAATGTCTGTCTTGATCTGGATAATGATATTGAGACACTGGAAGAATGTCTAACCAACCTCTTGTTTATGTTATTTTGAACAGAGATTTAAATGGTAGAAGTTCTGATATCTCTCAAGATTTCTTTGGGTTCCATGTTTTTGATAGACAACATGATAGTCAGTCTTTCAGTATTAATCGATGCTCCCAAGATAAAAATCTAAACAATATGGGAAATTGTTATTAAACATGCGCACTGCTTTGAACTTGTGCATCCTAAACGGTGTATGCAAAGGCGACCTAAAAGGTTGTTATACATATGTTTCTGACGCTATAATGTACAGCAAATGGAGCTCATTAGTATCCGTCAATAAATTTCTTGGCTTCTGGTTCTTGTTGCCTTCTGCCTCATTAGTCAAACTCATCAGAAGCCCTAGTTCGGGTGGTGTACCCATAGTGTCTAACAGAAACTTACCACCTGTAAGAGAATACCATCGTCCAAAGGGCCTATAAGACAGACGGCAAAGTGCTGAACACAAGCATGGCTAAAAAGCGCCATAAGAGATAAGCCGCCCAAGACTGTAAAAACATAATTAAAAGGAATGTTCTTTAGTCTAATGTTTGAAGTGCAAGAAAAGAGATACCAAGGATGATCAAAATCTGTCAAGCAGCCTGACACATCAGATCTACTCTTTAAAGACTCGAGCAGTGTCAGTCATAATAGTGCTAAGGTGAAAGATGGTGAGACAATGACAGATGTTATTTTTTGTCTATAAAGCATTACGGTCTTAGGACAAGGGGATGGAACACACACACGCACACACGCACACACACACACACACACACACACACACACACACACACACACAATATAATATATATATATATATATATATATATATACCGATAAGGCAGAAGGCGGTGGGTGACCCAAACATCATCCTGACGAGAGCAAGAGCTCGAAACAATATTGTAGATTTTAATATTCCTTTTAATACTTGATTTTAAACATATATATATATATATATATATATATATATATATATATATACATACATATATGGCTGCCATATATATATATATGGCTGCATTGGGGTACTGTTAGATTTTCCCCTACACTGTATACTGTTTATATGCTGATTTTAGTTTTTCAATGACTGATTTCCATACCACGCTTACTGTTTGTTTCACTCGTCTACCTTCGATGGCTGCTTTGGGGTGCTGCTGGATTCTTAGAGTAGAAAGAAACTCGTGGAGAGCGTGGCAGCAGAGAGTCCTCAGAAGAGAAGCCCCCTTCAAGCAAGTGTTTCGGCCCCTATCTCCTGACACTCTAGGGGGGTTGGGCCACACCCGGTTCATGACTCCGGATGTCCCTCTGCTGCCCCTTTTTTTTCCCATCTTGGGACGAGCCATGGCTGGGATTCGAACCCATGACCCTCTGGACATGCTCATTTTCCACTTAATGACTCGCGCTTTAACCACTGAGCCACAGGGACACCTGATATTTGTAGGGAAATTAAGCCTTATGAAGTTCACTTTTGTTCCTCCTTGACCAGATCCAGCTTGAACACCCCTCTGCCTCTTCTGCCATTGCTTTCAGGGCTCTGGTTTTTTCCTTCCCTGCAACTGAGAGCTGTTTCATGAGGCTGTATGCAGACGTTCCTACAAACCCCCTAGCTCCAATTTCTGCAGTGAGGACTTTGACCTGATAGCCTTCTCTCCTCAGGCTGTTTGCCAGATCAGCATACTTTTCAGTCTTGTAGATTTGAGCTGCCTCCATTCTGTTTCTCATATGGCACCGTGAGCTCGATCATGATCAGCTGCTTGGTTGACTTAGAGTGGACTACTATGTCTGGTCTCATGCCACTCTTGCTGATGATCTCTGGGTGACTCTTCCATTCTGGGAGGTCTGCAGTGCACTCCAGTCATCTGCCCCATCCAGCAGACTCTGCCTGCATGTTTCGAGTGGCACTGTTGTTCTTGGCCATGATTTGCTGCCTCCTGCCGTGAAGAATGTTGCGGGTGCTTTTGGAGTCCTGATTTTCCCTTTTGTGGTGTTGGTACTAGCCCAGACTACTTGTACAATCTCTTTGAGCACTTGGTTGTGCCTCCATGTGTACCTTCCTTGAGCCAGGGCTACTTTACATGAGCTTAGGACATGCTCCGCTGTTTGTTTTTCATGGCAGAGGGGGCATGCAGGATCGTCTGTTTTCCCCCACTTCACCAGGTTTGCATTTGAGGGCAGAAGGTCATATGCAGATCTGAGAATGAAGCTGATCCTGAGAGGGGCCATGCGCCAAATGTCATTCCAAGTGAGACTTCTTTGGAGTGCATTCTCCCACGTTGTCCATTGCCCTTGCTGGCTCTGCTGGACTGCTTTTTGGAGTCTTTTTTGGTCTTCTTCTTTTCTCATCTCCTGAATCATCATGTCTCTTTTGGCTTTTTCTTTGGCCTTTGACCACCATTCAGTTTTGGTCACCCCCAGTCCTTGTCTGTTGGTCTGTGTGTGTCCTGTTATTTCTCTGATCTTGAGACTTTCTTTTGCAGAATCCATCGCCTCTTGAACTTTCCATTTTCTGCCTGTCTTCAGCTGGGGCTTGATTGCTTCTACCAACTTGTCTCCTGAGTCCTCCAGCATGCTTTGAAGTCTGATCTTCCCTGCTTTGTATTCCTCCAGGATGGATTTCAGTGGTAGTTTCAGCTTTGCTTGGCGACAGTACAGCGCTATGTCAGTCAGACAGGGTGGGACACCAAGCCATTTCCTTGTGAACTTGTTGATTTTGGCTTCCATTGCCTCCACTATGCTGGTGCAAATGTCGTATATCATCAGAGGCCACAGGAGCTTTGGTATCAGCATGAACTGCAGACACCAGACCTTGTATTTGCCAGGGAGCCCACACTGGTCAATGGTCTCCAAGCCTTCCTCCGACATCTGCTTGGTTTCTTTTGCTCTTTGTGTGTCTTTCAGCGTATCATCATACCATCTTCCAAGGCTCTTGACTGGTTCTTCTGTGACTGTTGGAATGGCCTGGTTGGCAACACTGAAGACCACAGATCCGGCCACTTTTCCTTTCCTCAGTGAGAGACTCCGTGATTTCTTTGGCTTGAACTTCATTCTGGATGAGGCAACTATGTCGTCCAGCCTCTCCAGCACATGACGTGTCTCGTCTTCTCTGGATGAAATCACTGTAGTGTCATCCATGAAGGCCTTGAGAGGAGGCATCTTGTATCCATCGCCAAGGTCTGTTTGTCTCGCGTTGTTTGTTGCTGCTTTCAAGATGAGTTCCATTGCCAGCACGAACAGTATTGGGGAAATTGCACAGCCCATTGCAATACCCCTTCCAAGTTGATCCAGTCTGTTGTGTACTCCTTGGTAGAGAACCGCATTGAGAAGCCATTGAAGACTTCTTGAGCATGTCGCGGATGTTCTTTGGCACATGGTACATCTCAAGAGCCAACTGTATCATCTCATGGGGCACAGATCCATATGCGTTTGCCAGATCAAGCCACACTACGTCCAGGTCTCTCTTTTCTGTTTTTGCTTTTTGGATTGCGTCCCAGATCATTGTGGCGTGTTCTACACAGCCAGCCACGCCTGGGATGCACCTTTCTGGACTGACACATCCAAGTACTTGTTTTCCATCAGGTACTTGGTCAGCCTTGCTGCCATGACAGAGAAGAAGATTTTCCCTTCGACGTTCAGTAGTGATATTGGCCTGAACTGGCTGATGTCACTTGAGTTTTGCTCTTTGGGGATGTACACACCATCTGCCGTCATCCACTGGCCGCTGGTCTTCTGGTTTCTCCAAGCCGATCGCAGCAGCCTGTGGAGCCACTCCAGCACCTTGGGACATTTCTTGTAAAGCTTACTGTTTGTTTCACTCGTCTACCCTTCGATGGCTGCTTTGGGGTGCTGTTGGATTCTTTATTTTAACACCTGGTGGTGAGAACACCACAGAATTATGGACTGTGGTGTATCTTCATTTGATGCCAAGGGAGCACAGACACAATCAGCCGAGTTCCCTGATGAGTCCGATCCAGCGAACAAAGGACTAACAGCAGGCAGTATGGATAGATCTGTCTTCAAGAGGGATTACACTGGTTCCCATACGTGCTAGTGAAGGGTTTGATATTTCCAATATATTTTCCTAATTTTATGTTCTCATTTTAAACCCCCACCCCCGTCTCCTCTTCCCCCTTTTTCCTGTCTTTTATTTAAATCTTTGCCAAGTCGTTCATGTAATGACGGAAGAATTGTTAGCCTGCACTTTTTCCCACTACTAAATTGTTCAGCATAATATTGTTTGGTCAATCAGTGGGAGATTGTATCTCTTAGGAGATCCAAAGAAAGGTTGTTCTGTACAATTCTTAGCTGCTGACAATGAGTAGGTTGTTAAACAGCAGAGCTGACCACTCGGACTGTTGGACATTTTTTGACCTCCTTGTATCCTTGAATGGGTCCTCAAGCATAGATTCAAAGTTTTTTTTCTTACACTTCATTCTGTTTATGTACTGATTTTAGTTTTTCAGTGACTTATTTCTTTACCACACTTTCTCTTTGTTTCGCTTTTCAAACCTTCGATGGCTGCTTTGGGTGCTGTTGGATTTTTTTTAACCCTTGGTGGTGAGAACACTACAGAATTATGGACTGTGGTGTATCTCCATTGGATGCCAAGGGAGCACAGACACAATCAGCCGTGTCTCCCTGATGAGTCCGATCCAGCGAACAAAAGGACTAACAGCAGGCAATATGGATAGATCTGTCTTCAAGAGGGATTACAAGGGTTTCCCCATATGCTGCTAGTGAAGGGTTTAATATTTATCATATATTTTCCTAATCGCATGTTCTCATTTGAAACCTCTCCCTCCCGTCTCTTCCCCCGCCTTTCTTTCTTTCTTTTCTTTAAATCTTTGCTAAGTCATTAATGAAATGACGGGAAGAATTGTTAGCCTGCACTTGTTTTCCCCACTACTAAATTGTTCAATAGTACACACACACACACACACACACACACCACACACACACACACAACACACACCACACCACACACACACACACACACACTCACATAGAGAGAGAGAGAGAGAGAGAGAGAGAGAGAGGAGAGTATTGTGAAAGTCTTGCTCTTGTCAGGAAGGCATTTAAATGTTATAATTTTTTTAATTTATTTTATTATTTTATTATTGTTGTTGTTATCATTATAATTGTTGTCGTTGTTGTTATTATTATCATTAATTTGATTTTTAATCAGCGCAGTCAGATCCATATCTAATTTATAGGGGAATGAATTTATGTTGTGAGGAAACTTGTGGATTAATTAATAAATCATTAGAATTTTGGAATTTAGTTTCCACTGTATAAGTAGCTAGAATCCGAGGCTGATATATTAATTTATTACAATGCCCAGTTACATTTAGTTCCAAAAATCTCCTCTCTTTGTCTCTCTCTATCTTGTTCTGTCTCTCTCTTCTCTCTCTCTGTCTCTCTCTCTCTTGTCTCTGTCTGTCTGTCTGTCTGTCTGTCTGTCTGTCTGTCTCTCTCTCTTCTCTCTCTCTCTCTCTCTCTCTCTTCTCTCTCTCGCTCTGTTAATTTGCCTCTTCCTTTCGTCTCAGTTCATGTACGACAAGCTGCTGTATATTACTGTCTGACTGTCTCTCTGTTCTTCCCAGTCTGTCTATCTGTCTGTCTGTCTGTCTGTCTGTCTGTCTGTCTGTCTCTCCAAATTCTTCTATCTCTTCTGTCTTGTCTTTTTGTTCTTTGTATATATCTGCATATACATGGGTATCTATGTTTTATACTTACAGCTTGTTCGATTTTAAAGATGCATCCACCAAAGAAATAGATGTACAAATCTAACATGTACAAATCCTCTTAAGCAAATCCACTCTTTTTGAAGCATGTGTGTGACAAAAAGTTCTGTGTGTCACGTAGTTTAGGTTGTCAAAGTGTTGGGTGTGTGGGTGTGTGTGTGTGTGTGTGTGTGTGTGTGTGGTGGGTGTGTTGTGTGTGCGTGCGTGCGTGCGTTTGCGTGCGCGTGCGTGCGTGGGCGCGCGTGTGAGTGTGCATGTAATGTGTGTGTGGCTCCGTCAATGCGTCGCGCGCGCGTGCGCGTGTGTGTGTATGTGTGTGGGGGTTGGTGTGTGTGTGCGTACCTTTGTGGGCGTGCGCGCTGCATGCGTGCGTGGATGTGTGTGTGTGTGTGTGTGTGTGTGTGTGTGTGTGTGTGGTGTGTGTATGTTGTGGTGTGTGTTGTGTTGTGTAAAAAACCTTGATTTGGCTTTTTGGTATGAAGGAAAAATTTTTAAAAATGAAGATTTAAAAAACCCATTGGGCACCCTGGAAAATGATTTGGAATGGTATCCAAAAAAAAATTACATTCGAAAAATCTAATTGATACAAAAATTTTAAATATGGGGGTGGTTTTTTCATGCAAAAAAAACAACAGATAGTCTTTCCCCTTTTATCGACCCCGTCCATTTAGTGCGGCTCATGAACAGTGTCAGATGAAAAAAAACGTTTTTGAACTAAAAAAAAAGATTGTAGTAAAGGATCTGTAAGCAAAAAGAAGGTTCGCTGGATTTGGCCCAGACAGATGTACATGAGGTATTTGAACAATTTTTTTGTTTCACACTAAAATTTTAAAAAAAAAATGCTTTTATTATTTGTCCCTAATGTGAAAAAAAATTTTAAATGTGGGTAGTGGGGGAAAAAAATTGGATTAAAGTAAAAAAATGAACTATTTTTTTACGCGATTCGGGCCAAAAAAAAAAGCGTGCTAAAATTCTGCTTATGTGGAGAAAAGTGGCAATTTTTTTTTTAAAATTTAAGGTCGGAACCATTTTAAACCCCTTCCCCCACCCGAAACCCCTCTTTCCCCTTGACAGTGTGCCGTATGTACCCCTGCTTAATCGAAAAAACTCGTTTGGCTGGACAGAGAAAACTAATCATTAACTGAGTTTAAAACAATTGGGCTGTTATTTTACACCCCTTCTTTTCGTTGGGAAAAAATGATCTACAGAGTGTTGAAAATGAATTGTCTTTTTATTCTAAAAAAACCCTTGCCCAAGTATTTTGATAATGATAAAAAAAGACTTTTCCCTTTAAAACCTTTGGAAAAAAAGTGGTGCCACTCTCGCTTACCCTACAAACTTTTACCTTTTTTTTTTTAGTTGGAAGGGGTTTTGACAGCAAAAAGAGTGGAGGGGGGGGAGAGAGAGGAAGAGGAGAAGAGAGGGGGAGGGAAAAAGGAGAGAGAATTGAATGTGATCTTAAAAAACTAAGGTAAAAATTTTTTTGGGCCCAAAACCTTTTTTACAATTGCCCCTTTCTGCATAATTTTTCAGACATAATTCAATGCAATTCAAAAAACACGGGGAATTATTTTCATGATAAGCGTTTTAAAAAGCAAAAGAGAGGGGGGTGGAAAAAGAAGGAAACTTAAAACAAAAAAAAAAAAATCAGAGAGGGGGTTGGGGGGGGGGGAAGAAAAAATGGGGTAGGGGGGGAAAAAAGGGATGGTAGCAGGTGGGATGGGGTGAGCGATTTTAAAAGGGGAGTTTTTTTTTGTTTAGACGTTTTTTTAAATTGGTAAACGAAGTTTTTGGAAGGGGCTAAAAAAGTTTATAATTTTTACTAGACATAATGTTTATGAAAATTTTTCCTTAAAAAGTTTTAAATATTATGTTTTGTGATCGGTGGGGAGTTCCGAAAGGGCCCCAGGTAAGCTGGCTTGTTTTAAAAGACATGTTTTGGGTAAAAGAAGGTTTGCGGCAAAAAAGTGTTCGAAAAAGAGGAGAGGAGGGGGAGGGGAGAGGAAGAGAGAAAGAAGAGAGGGGGGGGAGAGAGGGCCGATCCGAGGGCCCCAAAAATTTCCCCCGCTGAAAATATTTATTTGTTCCCCCTTAGAATAATTTTTGGCCCCTAATGATCATTTTTCCGAGTGGATTGATGTTCTGTTCAATGATGGCTTGTAGTGTCGTACGAAATTAGGTGCGGGGAAAAAGGTAGTTTGTTCGGTGTGAATTACTGTTAAAGAAGTTTAAAATGATGTTTTTAAATTAAACCTGGGTTTTTTTCTTGCCCCCCCTTGCCGGATGGATTGAAATAATCGTTTCAAAGGAGTAAGGTTTAAAAGGTTTCGTTTCATGCTTTTTTTCCGGACTGTACGGGGGTCGGTGGGGGACCCGCCCCCAAAGCTTTTTTCCCCAATTATTGAAATTTGCACGCACGATTCAATAAAAAGATCTCTCTCCCCTTCCTTTCTTTCTTCCTAAACAACACACACCACCACACACACACACCCACCCCAAAACCCCAAACACCCCCACCCAACCCCCAACTGTTGCATCACCATGTGTACTTAGCTTTTGTTTTTTAAGGAGGAAATTTTTGATTGTAATCGTTTTCCCCCCGGGCTAAGGTACTAACGTTTAAGCTATCAACCCTTTAAAATGATTAACAAAAAGAAATTATTTGTATATATAAAAAAACAACACAAACCCCCCAAAAACACCACAAACCCCAAAAAACAAACAACCCCAAAAAATGTTGTAGACATAAAAAAACCCCCCACCCCGAAAAAGGAAAACAAGATTGAAAAAAGTCAAGGAATAGGATTCGTAAAAAAACGCGCGCGCAGCGCGG
>CM065734.1:11139177-11169177 GCA_033310375.1 Conus canariensis
AAAAATGGTAACGGCCGACACGCCTTTTGGTTTTTTTAGAATCAATCTTTGCATAAAGAAAAAGTCGTTTTTTTTGGGGAATCATGTTTTGGGCGGACAGGGAAAAAAACGCTCATTTGTTCGTTGGGTTTCCACACTTTTTTTTAGAAGAGGGTCAATTCTTATCAGCAATGGGGGGTTTCCTTTTAGAAAAAGTGTACTTTTTTAAAAAGATTGAAAGTCTGTCTGTGTCATGACCAATTTTGAGATATTTTGGGGCCTGCAAAACTTTTTGATGATATGAACTTAATCCTTCACAGGGGGGGCGCAGGAAGGGGCCCACTTTGATAGAGCAAGTTTTATTTTTTTCTGTAAATGCTTCGTAAAGTTTATATCCTTTTTGCTTTTCCATACATAAGCAGATACACCCTCGCTAAAAAAAGAAAAAAATTTCTCAGACCAGTCCCCCCCGCTTTTATATATGATGTGTTGGCCCCGTAACAACTCCTAGCCGGGGGTACTTTTTGTTAACAGGTTGTAATTTCCACCTTTTTTTCAGCTTTATGTATTTGCCCAAAAAAACTAAAGGACCTATCAAAATAGTGAAAAAAAAACATATTTTCCCCCCATGTCCTGGACTTCCAATTCATTTATCATCCTTGCATTTAAAATGGGGTTTTCCATTGCAAAATCCGTTTCCCCAGAATTTTCAGGGGGTTAAAAAAACCCTTTTAAAAAACCACACTCATCTGGAAATATTGTAATTCAAAATAACAGCTTAACCACTGAAAAATACTCTCAATGATTTTAGTAGACAGAATTTAAAACAGTCGGCCCCCCTGCGTATTGGAAAAAATGATTCCGTGATGATTAAAAAAAGGGTTCAAATTTTTTTTTCATTTTTTACCTTTTTTTTTAACCCTTTACCAAAATGTTAAAATTTGGTTTTCCATTTTTAATCTTGGTCTTTTTTTTGTCTTGAAAATCGGGGCAAAATAGTGGGGTGTGTGTGTGTTTGTGTGTGTGTGTGCGTGTGCGTGTGTGCGTGGTGCGTGCTGCGTGCGTGGTGTGTTGTGTGTTTGTTGTGTGTGTGTTTTGTGGGGTTTTGGTGGTGCTTTTCTTTTGGTGGTTGGTGTGGTGTGTGTGTGTTGGGTTGTGTGTTGGGGTGTGTGTGTGTGTGTCCCCTTTTAGTGGGGTATTTTGAAAGTACTTTAGAAAAGCAAAAAATTTGCTTTTTGGGAAACGGATGAGAAACTACCCCTTAAAAAACAAAGATGCCCCTTCCAAACCCCCTTTTTTTTTAAAAAATTGTGACGCATTCGACTTTTTTCCAAAAAGGTTTTAAATTTTCCTGTCCTTTTTGAATTCCTTTCAAGGGCGGTAATCAGCCCCTCACTTTCCCCCTTCCCAAAAAACGAGAAGCTAAAAATTTTTAGGATGTCCAGCCCCCGATATCTTTTTCCCAAGCACTATAGGGCTAGTTACAGGAAGCCGACAACGAAGAGAAACTTTTTCAAGATGGAATTTTTTTCTTTTCCCGGCCGGACCGAAAAAAATATAACGTCAATCCCAAAAAATTTTTGATGGAAATCCCCCTCATTGGTTTATGATTCCAAAAAATCGTTTTAAAACCGTTTGGTTTTTTTGGATTTTTTTTAAAAAAAACCCAAGGGAAAACAGGAAATGGATCATAGCATCACTGTTTCAATAGAATATGACGGTGTTGGAAAAGAAGAAGGGTGGAGAAGGGGATGGTTGGGCGACGTAAGAAAGGAAGTTGTAGGGGTGGGTGTGAGTGTGTAGGGGGGAGGGAAAGTGTCAGTGGGGCGATGGGGATTCAGAAAGGAGGGGGGCGTAGTGAGATGTGGGTGGGCTGGGCTGGCTGTGTGAGGAGTTGGCCAAGGGCACGACTGATGGGTGGGTGAGGAGTGGCCAAGGGCACGACTGATGGGTGGGTGTGGAGTGGCCAAGGGCACGACTGATGGGTGGGTGAGGAGTGGCCAAGGGCACGACTAATGGGTGGGTGAGGAGTGGCCAAGGGCATGACTGATGGGTGGCTGTGTAAGGAGTGGCCAAGGGCACGACTGATGGGTGGGTGAGGAGTGGCCAAGGGCACGACTGATGGGTGGGTGAGGAGTGGCCAAGGGGCATGGGACTTGATGGGTGGTGTGTAAGGAGTGGCCAAGGGCACGACTGATGGGTGGGTGAGGAGTGGCCAAGGGCACGACTGATGGGTGGGTGAGGTGGCCAAGGGCAGGGACTGTGGGTGGGTGAGGAGTGGCCAAGGGCACGACTGATGGGTGGGTGAGGAGTGGCCAAGGGCCACAAATGATGGGTGGGTGAAGAGTGGCCAAGGGCATGACTGATGGGTGGGTGAGGAGTGGCCAAGGGCACGACGATGGGTGGGTGAAGAGTGGCCAAGGGCACGACTGATGGGTGGGTGCGGACAGGTGGAAAGAATGATACATGTCCTGTATGAGGAGTGGCGCCAAGGGCACGATTGATGGGCGGGTGCGGACAGGGGGAAAAGAATGATACACGTCCCGTAGTCTTTTGTCACGTGTTTTAACATTATGAAAGCCGTCATAATAGGCAATTCCTTCCTCACTTACCTTTCTCCCTTCTGTCCTATTCCCCCTCCCTCCTCGTCTCCCATTTCCACTCTTCTTGTCCTGTGATCTTTGAATGGCTATGTTCCTGATTTTTAGGTAGGAGACAACCAACGGCTGGCCACATTTTGACGCTTGCTGCTGTGTTTGTTTTTTACTTAGTGTCAGTCTCTGCCTGTCTGTCTGTGTGTCTGTCTGTTTGTGTCTCTGTTTGTCTGTCAACCTATCTGTCTGTCTGTCTGTGTGCGTGCGTGCGTTGCGTCGGCGCGCGCGCGCGCGCGCGCGCGTGTGTGTGTGTATGTTTGTCTATCTTTCTCTCTCTCTCTGTTAAGTAACCACAAGAGTCGATCAGGAAGGGCCACAGAATTGATCTTTTTTTTCCCAAAGATAGGTAGGTGTCATGGAGTGTCATGTTGTCAAAACTATATTCACAGTTACATCAACGAGGCCCAAGAGACACAGGTACCTGCAGTTTTGGCCCGAGCAATTCCAGCAACAATCTGACAGAAGCATCTAGTTTTATGTTGTCCCAGTCACGCAATTTAAGGCTACAGGGACACTAAAGTCTAGATAGAAGCCACCATGGCTTAAAAATTCCACAAATAAATACCCCTGACGGGATTCGAATCTACAACCTCCAGGGACTGCACGACCGTGACGCTAACTGTTGTGCCAATGCAACGGTTTTCAAACTGTTCATTTCAAACAAGAAAGTAGCAGGAATGGTGTTGACAGACGAACAAATGAAGGAAAACGGAAGGATTTGCATAGAGGGACACACACACACACACACCCACACACACACACACACAACACACACACACACACACACACACACAACACTCTGTAGGGGAAGAGGGAGAGAAGGGAGGGGCTGATGTTGGGTGGGTGGAGGGAGGAAAGGAGGGAGTTAGGATGACAGTAGGGGGTGGGGGTGGAGAGTGACAAGGAAATGGGGAGGGATAACTAGGCGGAGAGAACTATAAAATAGGCATTCTGGCTCACCCACCTCCGCCAGCTCCAACCGGCTAAAGCCGGTTTCGCTGTTGCTCCGCCGGCTTACCCAGAATGCCTATTTTATAGTTCTCTAATAGTAAACACTTTACAAACATACATAATGTGTAGGATTATCTGTTTTTAACACTAATTTAGAAAACTTTTGAGACTTAAGTTTTTGCTTAATCTTCGTTTTTCTTGATCGTTTTCAATAACATCAATTTTCTTTCATACATTCATCAAATGCGTCTCTGTCTTTCATGTGGAATAAAACCACTGTCTTTAATTGCTCTCTAAAAGTCTTTTAAAAACTGAGTTATATTTTTGACATAAAATCCACACACTTATCCCAGCATGTCTTCCACTGAAAGCCAGTTTTGACAAAGCGTTTCTTTTTTTGACTATATCCTTTTCTGCTGAACAATCATCTATAATAAATAGTGTCTGAGTTCCTTCAAAACTGTCTAAAGAAATGTTCTAAACACTCACTCAGTTTATTGCTAGGATCAACTAAATATATGTCATCATCTGTCCATATAAACCTTCTGTCGTGAATATGCTTTGTTTCCATTTAAGTGTTGGGCAGAAAATTACTATATGATCAAAATTATAACGATAAACTGTTTGTAATTAGGTCGAGGACAAATATTGTTTTTCCACAACCAGTTCTGTCCACAAATCAATGAACAATGAGGGGTTTTTTGTCATAAAGTTTAACATCGGCATTGACACCAAAGTCGTCTGCTCCATAGTTTTAAACAGAATTTAATCTAATCCAGTTATTGTTTTTATCATACTCTCTGTCAAAACCTTGTTCAGTATAATAAAAACCCTATAAGGCCCAAATGTGTAAGATTAATCCAGTTCAGTTCTGTAAGATCGTTTCTATTTAAACTAATATCAATTTTGTTGCTTGTTGTTATGACCTTAATATCCTCGCCATTGTAAAGAACGACGACAGTAACTTTAAGTTTGTCAACGTCTAAGTTTTTGCCAGCTAATAAGAATTCCTTCCATAAGGTTGTCACTGACACCCACAGCTCCTATTTCTTGCCTCATCTTTTAAGACAGAAATTTTTAAATATCATTGTGAAACGTGTCTCCTAATTTTGTGCGTGGAATGAACTGTAATTTTGTAGAAGCTTTCTTTAAAACCGATTCTCTTCTGTGGAGGATGTACTGTTTGTCCCCAAACGGCTTTATTTCGATCTCTTTCCGACTGTTGTCCTCTGGCATAAGATCTTACATGTAAAGGGCCAGAGTTCAATGCTTTTCTGAAAACTTTTTGACGGTCAAAAAATGTAAATGGGCTTACGAATTCAAATTTTATGTCCCATTCTAAATATGGTTTAAGTGCCATTTGTTGTCAGTTTTTCGAACTATTTTATATTCATACTGACCTGTATTATTTGCTTCTAGATTGCGTAGTTGTTCTAGTTTAGGAAACCTTTTGTTGTCGTCAACCTCTTTGCGTTTATAATAACCATCTTTAGTGTACTCAAAACCATATAAAGTGCCTATCTCACCGTTTTGTTCAAAGTCCTCAACGTCTGCAAGGTCTTTTAATTCTAAAGTTACACACCTCTCAGGCGCTAATGTGACCCCCGAATCGTACTGGTCCACGTGACTTTTTTTAAAAACAACGTATTTTTTTTATTTCTAAAACAATGTGCAGGTTATCACATTTCACGACTTTCCCTGTTTTATCTGTGATCTTTATATTAAATGATCTGACCCTCCCACAAGCTAATCTTTTAAACTGTAAATTTTGGGAATCGTATAATTTATAATCGCAATATGCAGCTTTCCCTGATGGAAGAGCTCTTAAAACAGTTGAGGGCCTTCCATCATTATAAGTTTTCATTCAGTGCTCAGCTCATCCAAATGTACATAGAGTAATGGATTTAAGGCAAGATCGAGCGGATATTCTCCCTCAAAAGTAGTTTCGTCTGGTGCAACTCTAAAATTTATGATAGGCTTGATGATTTTAAAGCCTAAACATTTTAGCTAGCTCTACATCAAAAAAGTAATGGAGTACTTCTTTTTCAGGTTTGAATGTTAACATTGTTTTTAGATTTGCATTGTTAAGTTTGAGAGTAATGTCGAAGTTATCATTGCTTCTTTTAGCGAGCAAAACCCGTAATAAACCATCAGGTATTGGTTAACTGGCTAATTTTCGTCTCCTCTTTCTGTCAAGTTTTGAAATCTCATTATTCCTCTTGGATTGACTTATATTTAAACCATACGGGCTTTGTAGAATATTTCATGGAGTGCGACCCTTTGGGTTCCGCAGTTATTATCAATAGCATATTTTAAAAACGAAGGACTGTCTTGAGTTGTTATTGTTACAAACATTTTTAAAACAATTTAAAATGAGTGCATTCAAATTACTAATGCAAAATATTCTGTTGGGCCGCACTAAAAATCTTAAAAATATAACAACTGACACCCTTGACATTTCTGTGACTCAGTCTGACGCCTTTCAAGTAAAGGTTAGTACTCCATTAAACAGATATCTTAACCCCCCTATTAAAAAAGACTACATCCCGAAAGTGTGGTTCAGTCATCCGATGCAGTTTTATCAGAACCAGTTAAACTTTGCCTGTGTTTTGTGCATCAACTGGGTGTGGAGTGTCGTATGCTGATCATTTAAATCATCCTGATCCTTTGGTGAGGTCAGTGTATAGATTTCATTTTTATTACACCTTCAGACGTATTTTATTGAACTGCAAGCACCATTACCAAATGACAAAAACGTTTAATCCATTTAGCAACAGAATAGTTACAAGGCTTTTGAAAGGATCTGTAACGAATTTGATATTGACCCAAAGACAGACTTTAGACAAAAGTTGGATCTTAATCATGGTTTAGGCACTCTTTATTATTGGGGCGTGCATAGAAAGTATAACTATGATTGGAATCCTCCTTACACATCTTTCTCTTCAGGCACAACTGTTCACCTCGGGTCCATAGAGCAAGAGCATAAAACAGCATGGACAACATTTATTTTGGATACTTCTAATGGTCTAAACTAGAGCGGGAATAGAACGAATAAACGACTCCATTCGTACTTATGTTTGGTGTTTGCTAGGTTCGCAAGCACAAACGAGATCAAAATAATTGATCCTTCTACTGGCTTTGACGCCCAAAAACAGTATTTAGCAAATTTAGAGGATTCTATTAATTCTGCAATTGATTTGCCTTCAAGTATTAAAATGGTACCAAAATGTTTTGCAATACGCAAGATCGAAAGTAGATTTTTGCTGTTGGCACTGGTTTATGCATGCTGCCTTCTGACCTCAGACTTCAGATAGGAACAATAATAAACTATAATAATGAAATCCTTGTGGCTGGTAAGAAGAGAAGGTCGGAAAAAAACGACATAAATTCTAAGCCAGCAATAGCAATAAAAAAAGAAGCCCCACCAATCCCCGAGCCCCCCAAACCCCCCCATTCAATCCTTGTGGCCCCAAGAAATAATGACCATGAATATGAAAAGACGGCACTTGTTATTGGATTAACTGCCCTTAGGATTACTTGGTCTTTATCTTACTAAAGAGTAACCCAACTATTTAAGACAACTAATGCCCATAAGTGCTCGGCCATAAAGCCAACTACTTTACTTGCAGTAGACAAAAGCCAGCTAACGATCCCCCCTATTATACCAGGCAAAGAGGTCTATTGCCTTACTGGCTAATTTTTTTAATAAACTTGCAAGATGTCAAGTTGTTTTTTTACCCATGATTTATCTGATGGTGGTCCTGGTGGCACTGCTCCCCACCACCGCCGCCTGTAATAGCCAACACCAGTGTACTTATTGCAAATCCTAAGGCTGTTATAACGCTCGCTAATGTGACACCTTGCTCTCTAAACAGTGTTCTTATTCGTTCTGCTAGCGTCGTGTCTTCATATAAAATTCTTTGGATAGTTTCTCTTATTTCTGCTCACTTGAGTTCGTAATTGTTCTCGGTTAGTAGACAGCACTTCTAGTCTTGCTGATCTCTCTTGTTCAAGATCTTTTAGGTCTTTGTGTTATTCTTTCTTTAACACCAGGTCTAAGTTGTGGTCATCAGCCTCAACTAGTTTTTCTTTTTCTCTTTTTATATGCTCATCTAGTTCACCCAGTTTTGCTAAATTGTTTGTTAATTCGCCTCTGATGCTTTTCAAAGCATGATCAAGGGCCGTTATTTCTTCATAGGTAGCGGCGGATCGTGCATAGTTTTTAATACTGTTTCTTCTGAAAAACTGGTTTCTATTATTTCGTCTGCTGTTGGGCTTAAATCTTTAAGGGGTATGTTTTGTATTTGGTTATCTGTTGGGAGTTCTTGTAGTGTGTTTTGAAGTTTAGCAACTGCCTCACTGTCTAATCTTCGCGGTTTTAGCAATGCCAAGGCGATTTTGATCGCTCACACTGAGCCTTTGTCTTAATTGTAGTCTTTGCTAAAAACTTTGATGGGTCTGGTTTAGTTGTAAGCTGTACAGGTTGTCCTTGCTCGTTTTTAAAAATCAAATGGCCATCTTTTGTTTCAATAATCATTAGGGTCTATAAATTCGGGAGGTTCTTGGCCTAAACTTTGATAAAATGATTTGACCTTACTTTCTGTTAATTCACGCCGCAATGATTGTAATGGATGTGTCAAAGGCGTCATTTCACTCATGTCGTCTCCAGGATCAAAAAAACCATTAATCTTCTTCTGCCATGTTTTTAAATAATTAACTTTTTATTTTGTTTTATAAAAAAAATGTCACAAGCATATGGTTCGATTCTTGACCCGCATAGAAGACTGAAAGAGCCCTTTGGCGTGAAGGGAAATAAAACAGAATATTATTGTTCCAAATAAATCCATCTACTATTGATTCAGATCAGATTCTTACTGTCAAATTTCCAGACCTAGGAGCAGATGAAGTGATTGTGCCGGGATCTGCACGGCTTACTTTTAAAATAGAACTTGATTCAGCAACAGACGTAAACAGGACAGTTGTACAGAATACTGGGACGGGCAATCGTTAAGAAAATTTCTATAAAACTTGAGGGGCAAGAAATATTTTCTTTACACAATGCAGACATATTTCTAATCTATTTGATCTATGGCTAACCGATAATGAAAGGGCCGATCTTGCGTTTCAAGGAATCGAAATAACGAAGCACTAAAACACAGAATAGACGCCGAAGATGCTAAAGACGGTAAAAGTATGAAGCTGTAAGTTTTGCTTATGGAAATCGCTTTTCTATACCCTTAGATTTTGAGTTGTTAAAAGCGCATGCGCCATACTTTCAAGGAGCATTAAAAGACAGATTGTCATATGAACTAACTTTTAATGAATACAAAGTGTCATTAAATCTACAGACACTGATTCCAAGTACAGCATTTTTCGACATCTCGTTAGAGTTTGACATTGTTAGCAACCTAACTTAGCAAGGCTGATTGAGCAACAATATCAGTCAAAATTAGCAATATATTACGAAAGAGTGATTCATCATTCAAAATATCCTAAAAGCAGAGCAGACACTATATGGAACTTTAGTTTTAGCGCCGCAGCACGATCCCTTAAAGGTATTTTATTGCTGTGTGAAGATGAAGAACCATTCAAAAGACAAAGTGAAAAATTTATCAATCCTAAAATAACGAAAGTACAATGTTCAATTGAGGGTTAGTCCTAACCAAGTCTACGGTAGCGGGCTTAAACCTTATCATCATTTTGATGAAATAAGAAAATTGTTTGGAGGCGGGAGGTGTAGAAATCCAACAGTAGACCTTGTGTCTAAAGATCTACACCTTCACAGTGTTAGACTTGATGAATATTTAACAACGAAATACGGTTTATGGATTGACCTAAGGTCAACAGAAGATAATCAGTTGCATGGGAGTGGGAGAACAGTTAAAGACGTAATAAACATTCAAATTGATAAAGAAAAAGAGAGTGATAAACCACTTAATGTACATTTGTTTTTTAATATATGATGCGCAGCTGAATATTCAAGATAACAGATTGAAAGATATCCAATACTAAATTATTTTTATTTTAAAAAAGCATGTCTGTTACGACTTATCCAAAAGTGCCCAAAGAAGAGATAGCTGCTGCTGTAGACATAAAAACTTTCAGATTAACCAACATTACACAAATGCAACAAAAAACTAGAGCAGGACCTTTCAAAATACAGTAAAACCAAACGAAGGTATTCTGCTGTCTTTAATGCTGTTACATATGTTAATACTGGAGCATCGATCACTAGTGCTCTATCAGCAGGAACAAGTGTAGGTCTCTTAGCAACAGGCGTAGGTGCACCGGCAGCTTTACCTCTAGGTGGTTTGTCTTTAACTCTTGGCCTGTGTTCATTGGCTGTAAGTGCTGTCAGCAAAAAAATAAAAGCTAAACTCCAAAAGCACACAGCTATGGTTCAAACTAATAACAGCTAAACTTAGTTCCTTCAAACTGACAATAAATAAAGCACTTGCTGACTCAAACATCACGGATGAAGAATTTAGTCGCCTACAGGCTGATTTTGAGGACTACAAAAGACAAAAGTTTGATCTTCAAAGAAAGGCAAGGGCAACTTTTTCTCAACAACCAGACACCGACCAGATAAAAAAGGAATGTTTAAAAAAAGTAAACGAGACATTAAACTCTGTTCTAAACAGCTCACATTAACAACCCCAAAGGGCGTTTATACTTTAGTTTATGAGTCCAAGCACAAAAAGACCGTTGATATTGATTCTGATTAAATTTTATTTTTTTGATTTAAATAAATATTTTGAGTTAGAAAAGAAGCTCAACATGGATAAGATTATATGAAGGTTCAGATGAATTGTTTGAAGCAATGCTCGAGGAAGAGCGTTTGTCAAAAGCTTTAAATGAGGTCGTTTTAGAAGTTATTGATCCAACAAAGGTACAGGCAAGCGTTGTACACGCTATTTCTCAAGTTCCAAGTAAACTAACAATAAACCCTCCAGTTAAAGTAAGGTTAGTTGTTTTAATCGACTATATAACAATAAACGAAGAAAATCTAGAAGTCTGGGTCTCAACTAAACAGCAGACTATTCTTTCTCATAATGACTTAACACCCGGTTGGGCAGATCAACTTCTTACACAGTTTAATGAAGCCTCTGAAGCAGCTAAAATGAGAGGCTCTGGTTGGTCAGAGGGTGAAGTCCTAGACATCAGATTAAGACAGGCTAAGTATGAGCCGATTGTAGGCAAGTCTTACATTCCACTGCCTCCAACATTAGTTGCAAAGAAAGCAGTTTTGAACATAAAAAATTCAGACGACAAATGTTTTATGTGGTGCGTTCTTGCTAGGCTGCATCACGTTGCCAAAAATGCAGAGAGAGTATCTAACTATTTACAGTGGGCCAATAATCTTAACTTTAACGGCCTTGAATTTCCTATGGCTGTAGACAAAATTGATCAGTTTGAAAAACAAAATCCACCAATAACTGTTAATGTCTACACATGGTCTGAAGAAACCAACCTTCTGCCAATTAGAGTGTCAAAGAACAGTCCAACAATAGGCGAACCAACCAAAACTCATGTAGACTTACTCCTGATGCAAAGCCTTAATGGGTTGCACTACACTCTAATACGCACAATGAGTAGATTACTAGTGCATACTACAAAACAACATAGCAAACAAGAATTCTGTAGAAAATTGTTTAACAAGAATTCCGTCCGTTCAAGCTGCGAGCGAACATGTAAAACATTGTATTAGCCCAGTTGACTGTGATACAGAACTAATTACGCCCGGAGAAGGCAGTAAAGTTAGTTTTAAGAACTGGAAACGGTTGCAAACTAGTCCATATGTTGTTTACGCAGACTTCGAATCACTCATTGTTCCTTATGAAGGACCAACCCACAGAAACTTCCTAAAACAGTCTTAATGAGTAATCATCAGATTTGCTCATTTGCCTTCATCATTGTTAGGTCGGATGGCGCCCATTCAAAGCCAGAATTATACAGAGGACCAAATGCTGCAAAATACTTCTTAAAACGCATGCAGCAAGTGCGTAATGCCTGTTCTAATAATCTGAATTTATCTGAAATCATAATGACGCCTGAAGACCAACAACAGTATGACTCAGCCACTCACTGTTGGATTTGTGGTTTAGACCTCTCCCAAGACGCAGAGAATCCAACAGTAAGAGACCATGATCACATTAGTGGAAAGTTTAGAGGAGCCGCACATAACAAATGCAATCTTCAACTAAAGTTTGAACCAAAGACATGGAAGCTGCCTATATTCTTTCACAACTTGCGAGGTTACGACTCTCACCTTATAATGCAAGCAGTAACCAGCGACTTCAGGGTGTCATGCATTGCACAGTCATCAGAAAAGTACATGTGTTTCACTTTAAATAACATGTCTTTCTACGACTCTATGCAACACATGATGGGTTCATTAGAGTCACTGGCTATGTCCTTAAAGTCCTGCCCAATAACAGAAGAATATTTTGACCCAACTCTTGTTAGAAAGGGCGTTTACCCTTATGAGTACATGAACAGTTGGGAAAGGTTTGATAACCCAGCCCTTCCACCTAAAGGCGCGTTCTTTAGTAGTCTTAGAGGAAAGGACATCAGTGATTCTGATTATTCTTATGCTCAAGATGCGTGGCAGAAGTTAGAGTGTAAAACGATGGGAGACTATCATGATTCCTATTTAATGGCGGATACCTGTTTGTTGGCGGACGTCTTTGAAAATTATAGGAAGACCTGCATGAAACATTACAGCCTGGATCCTGCGCATTATATTTCTGCGCCTGGGATGAGCTGGGACGCTTTCTTAAAATTTACTGGAGTACAAATTGATTTATTGTCTGACCTGCCAATGCTTCAGATGATTGAAAACGGATTGCGTGGGGGAATCAGTATGGCGTCGCACCATTACTGTAAAGCAAACAACAAATACTTGGACGACTATGATCCAAGTAAAAGGTCTAACTATCTTATGTATTTAGATGCAAACAATCTGTATGGATGGGCAATGGCGCAATCACTTCCATTACGTAACTTTAAAATGTACACAGGACTCAAAGACATTCAAAAGTTTTTAAAATGGCTACCTACTCTAGAAGCTGATCGTAAAAGAGGTCTCATTCTAGAAGTTGATTTAGAATATCCTCATGACCTTCATGATTACCATAATGACTATCCATTAGCGGCAGAAAGTCTAAAGATGGCAATGACAGAACCGCCTAAACTTGTGCCTAATCTTCGTGACAAAAAAAATTATGTCTGTCATTACAGACTTCTTCAATTTTATTTAAGACATGGTTTAAAGTTGACAGCTGTTCATCGTATAATTGCTTTTGATCAAGAACAGTTCATGAAACCATACATCATGAAGAACACTGATCTCAGAACTAAATCCGCAGATGCTTCAGAAAAAGACTTTTTCAAGTTGATGAACAACAGCTGTTTTGGAAAGACTATGGAAAATCCGCACAAGCGTAAAGATGTTAGATTGGTCACCAGAGAAAACGTTGCAATTAAGTTGACTTCAAAACCTAATTATCAGGACTTCAGAAGATTTCATGATCAGCTTTTTGGCATAATGATGAAAAAAAAGAAAGTCAAATTGGATAAGCCCGTTTTTATTGGGTTTACTGTTTTAGAGCTGTCGAAGCTTTTGATGTTAGAATTTCTTTACGACTACTTTAAGCCCTTGTATCCTGAGTCCAAAGTACTTTACACAGATACAGATTCCTTTGTAATCGACATCCCTACTGAAGATATCTATAAAGACATGGAATTAGAAGTAGCTAAAGGGCATGCGGGATGGTACGACACATCTGATTACCCTAAAGATTCGCCTTTGCATTCAGATATTAACAAGAAGGTTTTAGGTAAGATGAAGGATGAATTATCTGGTGGTGTGATCAAGGAGTTTGTTGGTTTGAGGTCGAAAATGTACAGTCTTTCAAGCCAAAAAAAAGTTGTTAAAAAAGCAAAGGGAATATCTCGCAGTGTTGTGCAGTCAAGCATATCCCATGACAACTATAAAAAAGCATTGTTTGACAATAAGACTTTTCATCATGACAACGTAAAACTACGATCTAATCTACATGAGATCAACACAACTGTTGTAACAAAGAAGTCATTAGATAGAACAAACACAAAACGTGTGTTTGTTAATCCAGAGTTTTCATATGCAATCGGGCATTGGAGAATAGTATAATCATATGGGCTTATATTTTTCAGCAATCGCACATTCAATTATATCATCATCTAATTTAGCAAAATTAATATTATTTATTAATGCTAGATGTGCTTTAATTTTTTTTGTCATTTCGCAATATTCATGTTCCCATACCCATAAATCAAAATAAAAGCTTTGGGGTTTAAAGCGATTGTCTGGCGATTGTTCTAGCCAAGGATTGTCAATCTTCTCAAATACTTCTTTAATGATATACTGATACTCAAATAAATCTTGCATTAATTTTAAAGACTTTTCCTTTGTCATTTCTGCCATTTCCCTTTGAGCTTCCATTTTAAACCCAAATGTATTTGCGTAGATTAAAACAGTTCGTTAAGCTTAACTATATCATCACCCAATTCAACCAAATTATTTTTCATTACTGCTAAATGCGCTCGAATTTTTTTAATATATTCCCAATCAAAATTTGAGGTTTTGTCTAGCATGGCATAATCAATCTTCTTAAATATTAGTCTAATAGCAAGATTATAATCAAATATTTCTCGCATTATTTCTAAGGACTCTTCCTTCACCATTCTTGCTTCCAGTGCCATTTTACGTAAGGATTCTTCCTTTTCCATTCTTGCCGCCATTTTAATTTAAATTAAAAAATAATTAAGCGACTGGAACTGTGTCTGGAGGGATTATCTGCAGTTCTTCCTTCACAAAAGATCTTTGAGGGGCCGGCCGTTTTGTTGTGTCAGTTTCTCGTAAATAATACACGGGTGGATTCATTTTCACAATTTTTTTTATCTCATATGGATCAACACTCCAAACTGGATCTGTTGCCCTGATGCGAGTGTCCCCTTCTGCTTCTCCCGGCGAATAAAGGTACCTTACTTTCAAACCAAATGGTAATAGTTTGCTTGATGAAGACTCTCCTTCAACAACATTTATTGTTTGTTTTCTGATTGCTTGTACTGGTTTTAAACCTTTAAATTCTTCATTATTCATTGCGCGCAAAACTGAGGGCAGTCTTCTAACCCATTCTGTGTTGCGAGAATTGTCAATCAGCTCTCTGTGATACTGGTAGGAGAAAAGTCTTTCAGATAACTGTTTGTTAAAGTTTTCAACCAAACCCTGTGATCTGTGAACACCCGGAATGCCTCTTTTAATGGTAACTCTATGTTTTAACAATAATTGATTCACTTGACCTTTAAATTCTTTTCCATCATCGACTTGAATCATGCGAGGATAAGTTAAGGGTCCTCGTTGATATATCAGTTGTATAGCGACAGCAACAGCAGAAGCACTCTTTTGTGTTAATGGTTCCGCATCTTTGTATCTTGAAGCTATGTCAATGACTGTAAGTGCGTACTTAAATCTTTTTCGTCTAATCGTATCATGGGGTAAATATAGAAGATCCATTTGATGGGTGTCGTTTGGAGTTATATTTACAAAGTGTGGTCTTTGTATTCGTTTAGGCGCTGGTAGATAAATTTGCCAAATCGCTTGTTTAGATAACCATTCTTTTGCTGTTTGTTCACTGACTCCAGCTGCTTGGCTTAGCTTTTTAATTGCTGTTATTCCCTTCCAATATCCTTTTGGCGAATAATAGATCTTGTTCATTTTTTATTCAGCCAATATTATGTGCAACAAAATACACAACGGTCATGCCAAAGGCAATAAACAATATTTCTTGCATCTTTTGTTTTTCTGATGGTTGATAAAAGTCGCTAAATTTTGGTGGGGGCAATGTTTCAACTTGTTTGCCTGTTACTAGAAAATATTCTTTTATTGCCTGGTCAACATCTTTAAATGTGTAAGCTGCATGTCCCTGTTGTTTAAGTCTGTCGTTAATAAAATCTAACTGCTCCATTCTTTGCTTTTCATAGGTGTCTTGTGCAGCAGCTAGTTGCTCCATAGCTCTGTTATGTCTTTTTCTCTCATTGTTATTTTGTAGTTTACTAAATGCGTAATTACTTCCGCTAAAAGCAAGCGCATTAACCACAGCGCCACCAATCATCATTACGAGTGAAGCCATTTTTATAAATGTATTTTTTTTTAATTTTACATATTGATACTGTCTGGAATTATTCCTTGCTTAACTAGAAAATCTTTCGTAGCAAATGAAGCTGTAATAACAGCTATCAGCTTTGCTGAGTCTTCAAAGTCTAGTTTGCCAAGATCTGCTGGTTTTATTTTTAACAGGCTTTTACCAAGCATTGTGTATCCTACACTTAGGCCTCCAATAACAGCAGAATGGTATACAAGGTTAGTAATAGTTTTTTCGGTGCTCATTTTTAAAAAATAAAATAATATTTATTCATTAATAAAACATGAACTGCGATGATTTACTTCCTGAACTTACAAATGATCAAGTTGATGACCAAGCTATTATGCGCCAAAAGGAAAGGCTGTATTCTTTAGCAGCATGTGGAAAAACAAAACAGTACCTCGGAAATGAATTCAGCATAGAACAGATTCAACAGATGTCGACGCAAGACATTGTAAAGTATCACAACAGGTATGAAGCGCAACTGGGGTCAAGAATGGTAAAAAGTGTTGGGCAAACGGTTCTTAGTTTGTACACTAAACTAGTTAGTAGATTTGCTCCCATTGATTCTGAACAAGATTTTATGTATGATTTAACACAGGATCCGTTTTAACAAAGTCATTAGAGTCTCTAGGATGTGATCTATATTACAGATTTGGAACATTATTGTCGCCATTAATCATGGGATTAATTACTTTTAATCATATAGATTTTGTTTCCCTTCAAAATGACCGAGCCAGAAAATCAGCAGAAAACATTGATGGAGAAAGTGACCAGTAAAAAGCCTCCTCATCCTGGGCGTGTTGCAGCAGGAAAAAAATTAGCAGAGTGGAACAAACAAAAAAAATTAATGTTGCAATCACAGAATATAACTCATAATGAAAACATAACACCGCCAACGCCAACAGTTGTTTCAATGCCAGCTGTAAATACACAAGTTGATTCAAGACCTACAACACCAAAGTCGACATGGATTATTTGGATTAAAAGAGTTAGCATTTTTGGCGTCATTGCTGTTGGTGGGGGTGGTTATTACGTTTATAAAACATATAAACAACGCCAGCAAAAACCAAAGCAGTCAAAAAATCTCAACCACTAAATACAGAAGCCAAACAAAAAAGCATGCCAGAACCGCCAACAACAAAAGATCATTTTGATCCATTTCAGATGGAATAATATTTCAAGAACTTAATAAATAATTATAAGTGACTTGAATAAGAACTTAATAACGACTTGATGACGACTTGATAAAACTTAAATAAGAACTTAATGACGACTTGATAAGAACTTAATGACGACTTGATAAGAACTTAATGACGACTTGATGACGACTTGTTAAGAACTTGAATAAGTACTTGAATAAGAACTTGTTAAGAACTTGATGTTGACTTGTTAAGAACTTGAATAAAAACTTGTTAAGAACTTAAATAAGAACGTGATGCCGACTTGAATAAGAACCTAGAACGACTTAATGACGATTTTTTTTCACAATTAATTGTTACATTCTTTTCCGGGGAGACAACTCCCTTCTGCCTTTATGTAGTATCTAGGTCAGATATGTCTGGCCACGGCTTACTCAACTGCACAATAGCCGAGTCGAAGCGCCGCACTGTTTCCGGGTTCGTGTCAAGTTACACATAAGGGCGCCGGGCCGCCCACGCGGCATTGTATAAATTTAGACGGCTAAATTCCCCACCAGCGTCGTTTAGTACAGGCGTTAGACGTCATTGTATAAATTTAGGCGGCTAAATTCCCCACCTCAAAATAATCTTTTCCCAATTTTATGTATTAAAAGCAGCATTTTTATATTTAAATCTAAAAGCATTTAAAACAAATATTTATTAAAAAGTAGTGACTAAAAAGTAAGGTAAGATGCACTTTGTTATTTAGCTTTTGGTGTTGTTTTAACAACTTTAAAAACAACTTTACTCTAGGCAAATAAAAACAACTTTACAAGTAGACACCATGTAATTGTAAAGCGTTTGTTTGTGTACAGTATATATATAAATCTTGAAGTTAACAACATTGGGGATATGCCTGCAGTAGTTTTAAATACTTGGTTGTCATGGCATTGAAAAGTCTAAATTTGCCCTCTTCCCTGCCCTCAAGTGATCCTTCCTACTTTCGTATTGGGTCACTGGCGCGGCTATAAACGCCCGTAAACCCAGAATATGGTCACTGGCGCGGCTATAAACGCCCGTAAACCTAAAATGGTCGCCCTGGTGCGGCTATGGGAAGGACCACTAAAATGGGGGTGAGGGGATTGCCCAAATTAGACAAATAGAAAGCAGGCAAACAAGTATAAAAGTATACTACTGTTGGAGGCATATTCCCAAAACCCTTCACATCTGGCCGTGTTATATGTGACCCTCTGGGTCTGGCTTGGGGCCCTAGGGCGCCATAGGGTCTCAAGTGAGATCCAGAGGTGATCAGTAATGCGGCCAGATGTGAAGAGTTTTGCAAAAATTTATTTTACATTTGATGAATGTATGCGTAAAAATGATGTTTATTGATCAAGAACTTAAGTCTCAAAAGTTTTCTAAATTAGTGTTAAAAACAGATAATCCTACACATTATGTATGTTTGTAAAGTGTTTACTATTAGAGAACTATAAAATAGGCATTCTGGGTAAGCCGGTGGAGCAACAGCGAAACCGGCTTTAGCCGGTTGGAGCTGGCGGAGGTGGGTGAGCCAGAATGCCTATTTTATAGTTCTCTGCTGGTCTAGCAACAGCGAAACCGGCTTTAGCCGGTTGGAGCTGGCGGAGGTGGGTGAGCCAGAATGTCTATTTTATAGTTCTCTGCTGGTCTTTCAATCAGACCGACCAATTCACGAAAATCACACTGTGACCTGACAGAGCTGCGTCATCTTTCTTCTCCTCAAAGATCAACTACCTGATTGGTAACCTCTGCTGCAAATATTCGGTATGGAATCCTTTGCATTCAACTCGCCTTCTCATTGTCTATCTACATATGCTGATTTAACAGCAATATGTCTGAAACTGTGGACAACACATCATCCACCGAGCCATATGCAAAATAAACAGTTATGATCTCTTTCTCTTCCTGTTCATGTGGTTATTTTCTTTGATAGCTTCCTCAGGGCTCATAATCACTAACGTGAATGGATAATGTAGATTTATTCCGCCTTGAAACAATCCAAAGCACTGATCTATAAATGGTGGAATAAAAACACAAACAACGATGACCGTCAACCTGACAACCAGAAGACATAGTCCTTCCATTCAGAGAGAACAGCAGAACTAATGGAATCAAGTGGATGAATGAGGCAGTGGGAACTTGGGAGGATGGAAAAGACAGAAAATGGAAGGGGAACATATGGAAGAGGTGGGGGAGAGGGAAGGAGGGAGATGGATGGTGGGAGGAAAGGGGGCTTTGGGGGGCACAGACTCGATAGAAAATGGAAGGGGAACATATGGAAGAGGTGGGGGAGAGGGAAGGAGGGAGATGGATGGTGGGAGGAAAGGGGGCTTTGGGGGGCACAGACTCCATAAGAGAAAAGAGGGGTGGGAATGGCCCGGTAGAACGTGCGCGGTTCAATGTCTATTTATAGATCCAGCTTTAGGAAAGAGAAGTAGGAGTGATCATAGTGAACACCATCGGAACGGAGGGGAGTGGGAATAGAGCGGTTCAATGTCTATTTATAGATCCAGCTTTAGGAAAGAGAAGTAGGAGTGATCATAGTGAACACCATCGGAACGGAGGGGAGTGGGAATAGAGCGGTTCAATGTCTATTTATAGATCCAGCTTTAGGAAAGAGAAGTAGGAGTGATCATAGTGAACACCATCGGAACGGAGGGGAGTGGGAATAGAGTGGTAATCAGTCTCATATATCTAGACTCGATGGATCTGTTGGTTGAGTTGTGTAATCAGGTGGGAATAGAGTGGTAATCAGTCTCATATATCTAGACTCGATGGATCTGGTGGTTGAATTGTGTAATCAGGTGGGAAGAGAGTGGTAATCAGTCTCATATATCTAGACTTGATGGATCTCTTGGTTGAATTGGGTAATCAGGTGGGAACAGAGTGGTAACCAGTCTCATATATCTAGACGTGATGGATCTGTTGGTTGAATTGTGTAATCAGGTGGGAATAGAGTGGTAATCAGTCTCATATATCTAGACTTGATGGATCTGTTGGTTGAATTGTGTAATCAGGTGGGAATAGAGTGGTAATCAGTCTCATATATCTAGACTCGATAGATCTGTTGGTTGAGTTGTGTAATCAGGTGGGAATAGAGTGGTAATCAGTCTCATATATCTGGACTTAATGGATCTGTTGGTTGAACTGTGTAATCAGGTGGGAATAGAGTGGTAATCAGTCTCATATATCTAGACTTGATGGATCTGTTGGTTGAATTGGGTAATCAGGTGGGAACAGAGTGGTAATCAGTCTCATATATCTAGACGTGATGGATCAGTTGGTTGAACTGTGTAATCAGGTGGGAACAGAGTGGTAAGCAGTCTCATATATCTAGACGTGATGGATCTGTTGGTTGAACTGTGTAATCAGGTGGGAATAGAGTGGTAATCAGTCTCATATATCTGGACGTGATGGATCAGTTGGTTGAACTGTGTAATCAGGTGGGAATAGAGTGGTAATCAGTCTCATATATCTGGACGTGATGGATCAGTTGGTTGAACTGTGTAATCAGGTGGGAATAGAGTGGTAATCAGTCTCATATATCTGGACGTGATGGATCAGTTGGTTGAACTGTGTAATCAGGTGGGAATAGAGTGGTAATCAGTCTCATATATCTGGACGTGATGGATCAGTTGGTTGAACTGTGTAATCAGGTGGGAATAGAGTGGTAATCAGTCTCATATATCTGGACGTGATGGATCAGTTGGTTGAACTGTGTAATCAGGTGGGAATAGAGTGGTAATCAGTCTCATATATCTAGACGTGATGGATCTGTTGGTTGAACTGTGTAATCAGGTGGGAATAGAGTGGTAATCAGTCTCATATATCTGGACGTGATGGATCTGTTGGTTGAACTGTGTAATCAGGTGGGAATAGAGTGGTAATCAGTCTCATATATCTGGACGTGATGGATCAGTTGGTTGAACTGTGTAATCAGGTGGGAATAGAGTGGTAATCAGTCTCATATATCTGGACGTGATGGATCAGTTGGTTGAACTGTGTAATCAGGTGGGAATAGAGTGGTAATCAGTCTCATATATCTGGACGTGATGGATCAGTTGGTTGAACTGTGTAATCAGGGAGAAAGGAAGGAGAGCAGGGGGCGGGAAAGGGGTTGGAATGGATAGGTGTTTGTGCTGTCTCGTCTTACCTTCATTGTCCGGTGGTGCGTGCTGTCTAGGAATGTCAGCTCGACTGACCAGTGGTGACTACTGACTGACAACCATAGTGACCATTGAGCCGACTGCAAACCAACCCTGGCGCAGTAAATATTCAATGGGCAGGAGGAGTGGAGAAGTTGACTGCTCTCTCTCTCTCTCTCTCTCTCTCTCTCTCTCTCTCTCTCTAATGGCTCCTTTTTGTCAGTATACATCAACTTCATGTTGAAAAGGGCCACTGAGAAAACTGCAAAGCGAGTCGCCATTCTGACCGTGCGAATCGGAGTTGCCGGTGTCACCTTAGGCTTGCTCTTCACGCTGATGTTCTGGGGCAGTTTGCAACTTCGCTGCGGGGACGTCGAGCGGAATCCTGGACCCACCGGCGTCCGGTAATCGAAGTTGAGCAGCCAGAGTCCCACGACAGGACGAAGGACCAGCACGGACAGGACCGGGGCTTCTCTGGACGCAGGACAGACGACTCTGCTTTCTCCTCAGCAACCCACCATAGCAGACGTCATGAACAAATTGGACTGTAAGTTTACTGCAGTTGAGAACAGTTTAAAGGACCTTCGTGATAAGTTTGCTGCCATGCATACTGGGTTTGGTGATCTGCTGGATGAGATGGGAAATTTGAGAAAAGAAAACTTGAACCTGGAAAAGAAAAACTCTGAACTTTTAGCTAAGATAGAGCAGTTAGAGAGAAAAACAGATGATTTACAATGTTGGTCCAAACGCAATAATCTTATATTTTATAGTATCCCCAGACACCAAACGGAGACAAATGAGCAGTGCGAAGGAAAAGTGCGTGACCTGATTACGGACAGATTGGATGTGGTACAGGAAGTTGAGTTCGACCGTGTTCACAGACTAAATGCTATACCCGGCTTTCCCATCATAGCCTGCTGCTCCTCTTACGAAGATAAGAATCCTTCAGGCCAAAGTGAAACTGAGGGGCAGCAAAATTTTTGTTGGAGAGGATTTCTCTTTTCGTGTCAGGGAGATCAGGCGTCGCCTATCCCCCTATCTAAAAAATGCCAGAGCCGAGGGGAAAAAAGTGTCAATGATTTTCGATCATTTGATCATTGATAGCTAAAAATACTTCCTCGACGCTCATGGCAACTTAGCGGAATCAAGATAGGGAGTCGGCCGGCCACATGATAAAAAATGCCTTGCAGCCAGCACAGAAAAAGGGAAGGCCAGTTCCACAACACCGGTAGGCTTCTCGGTCGCCGGTAACATTGACACACGTGAACACTTTTCGTTGTGTCAGGCCTGTTCGACAGAGCTGCCTACTGGTTGCACGTGTGAATATACGAAGTACACGATGTCTTCTGCTGTCAAAGTTTGTTGATTCTGATTTTACCTCATTTCTTAGTCAGTTCGACTTTGCCTGCTTAACGGAAACATTTACTGATGAAGGTAGTGATGATTTGTTTGTTGGTTATAAAACATTTTGCAAGCCTGCAATTAAATTCACAAGTCAAGGAAGACGATCTGGAGGTGTCGTTTGTCTAATTAAAAATGAATTCATCCCCTTTGTTGTTAGATCGATTGAAGTAAATTATCCAAATTTGATTATTTTCTTGATTTACAAATTCTTGTTTGGAACAGGCAGGGACATTTTGTACGTCTGCTTGTACATTCCCTCCGAAGGATCTCCTTTTAATGTCTGTCTTGATCTGGATAATGATATTGAGACACTGGAAGAATGTCTAACCAACCTCTTGTTTATGTTATTTTGAACAGAGATTTAAATGGTAGAAGTTCTGATATCTCTCAAGATTTCTTTGGGTTCCATGTTTTTGATAGACAACATGATAGTCAGTCTTTCAGTATTAATCGATGCTCCCAAGATAAAAATCTAAACAATATGGGAAATTGTTATTAAACATGCGCACTGCTTTGAACTTGTGCATCCTAAACGGTGTATGCAAAGGCGACCTAAAAGGTTGTTATACATATGTTTCTGACGCTATAATGTACAGCAAATGGAGCTCATTAGTATCCGTCAGATAAATTTCTTGGCTTCTGGTTCTTGTTGCCTTCTGCCTCATTAGTCAAACTCATCAGAAGCCCTAGTTCGGGTGGTGTACCCATAGTGTCTAACAGAAACTTACCACCTGTAAGAGAATACCATCGTCCAAAGGGCCTATAAGACAGACGGCAAAGTGCTGAACACAAGCATGGCTAAAAAGCGCCATAAGAGATAAGCCGCCCAAGACTGTAAAAACATAATTAAAAGGAATGTTCTTTAGTCTAATGTTTGAAGTGCAAGAAAAGAGATACCAAGGATGATCAAAATCTGTCAAGCAGCCTGACACATCAGATCTACTCTTTAAAGACTCGAGCAGTGTCAGTCATAATAGTGCTAAGGTGAAAGATGGTGAGACAATGACAGATGTTATTTTTTGTCTATAAAGCATTACGGTCTTAGGACAAGGGGATGGAACACACACACGCACACACGCACACACACACACACACACACACACACACACACACACACACACACACACACACACATATATATATATATATATATATATATATATATATACCGATAAGGCAGAAGGCGGTGGGTGACCCAAACATCATCCTGACGAGAGCAAGAGCTCGAAACAATATTGTAGATTTTAATATTCCTTTTAATACTTGATTTTAAACATATATATATATATATATATATATATATATATATATATATATATATATATATGGCTGCCATATATATATATATGGCTGCATTGGGGTACTGTTAGATTTTCCCCTACACTGTATACTGTTTATATGCTGATTTTAGTTTTTCAATGACTGATTTCCATACCACGCTTACTGTTTGTTTCACTCGTCTACCCTTCGATGGCTGCTTTGGGGTGCTGCTGGATTCTTAGAGTAGAAAGAAACTCGTGGAGAGCGTGGCAGCAGAGAGTCCTCAGAAGAGAAGCCCCCTTCAAGCAAGTGTTTCGGCCCCTATCTCCTGACACTCTAGGGGGGTTGGGCCACACCCGGTTCATGACTCCGGATGTCCCTCTGCTGCCCCTTTTTTTTCCCATCTTGGGACGAGCCATGGCTGGGATTCGAACCCATGACCCTCTGGACATGCTCATTTTCCACTTAATGACTCGCGCTTTAACCACTGAGCCACAGGGACACCTGATATTTGTAGGGAAATTAAGCCTTATGAAGTTCACTTTTGTTCCTCCTTGACCAGATCCAGCTTGAACACCCCTCTGCCTCTTCTGCCATTGCTTTCAGGGCTCTGGTTTTTTCCTTCCCTGCAACTGAGAGCTGTTTCATGAGGCTGTATGCAGACGTTCCTACAAACCCCCTAGCTCCAATTTCTGCAGTGAGGACTTTGACCTGATAGCCTTCTCTCCTCAGGCTGTTTGCCAGATCAGCATACTTTTCAGTCTTGTAGATTTGAGCTGCCTCCATTCTGTTCTCATATGGCACCGTGAGCTCGATCATGATCAGCTGCTTGGTTGACTTAGAGTGGACTACTATGTCTGGTCTCATGCCACTCTTGCTGATGATCTCTGGGTGACTCTTCCATTCTGGGAGGTCTGCAGTGCACTCCCAGTCATCTGCCCCATCCAGCAGACTCTGCCTGCATGTTTCGAGTGGCACTGTTGTTCTTGGCCATGATTTGCTGCCTCCTGCCGTGAAGAATGTTGCGGGTGCTTTTGGAGTCCTGATTTTCCCTTTTGTGGTGTTGGTACTAGCCCAGACTACTTGTACAATCTCTTTGAGCACTTGGTTGTGCCTCCATGTGTACCTTCCTTGAGCCAGGGCTACTTTACATGAGCTTAGGACATGCTCCGCTGTTTGTTTTTCATGGCAGAGGGGGCATGCAGGATCGTCTGTTTTCCCCCACTTCACCAGGTTTGCATTTGAGGGCAGAAGGTCATATGCAGATCTGAGAATGAAGCTGATCCTGAGAGGGGCCATGCGCCAAATGTCATTCCAAGTGAGACTTCTTTGGAGTGCATTCTCCCACGTTGTCCATTGCCCTTGCTGGCTCTGCTGGACTGCTTTTTGGAGTCTTTTTTGGTCTTCTTCTTTTCTCATCTCCTGAATCATCATGTCTCTTTTGGCTTTTTCTTTGGCCTTTGACCACCATTCAGTTTTGGTCACCCCCAGTCCTTGTCTGTTGGTCTGTGTGTGTCCTGTTATTTCTCTGATCTTGAGACTTTCTTTTGCAGAATCCATCGCCTCTTGAACTTTCCATTTTCTGCCTGTCTTCAGCTGGGGCTTGATTGCTTCTACCAACTTGTCTCCTGAGTCCTCCAGCATGCTTTGAAGTCTGATCTTCCCTGCTTTGTATTCCTCCAGGATGGATTTCAGTGGTAGTTTCAGCTTTGCTTGGCGACAGTACAGCGCTATGTCAGTCAGACATGGTGGGACACCAAGCCATTTCCTTGTGAACTTGTTGATTTTGGCTTCCATTGCCTCCACTATGCTGGTGCAAATGTCGTATATCATCAGAGGCCACAGGAGCTTTGGTATCAGCATGAACTGCAGACACCAGACCTTGTATTTGCCAGGGAGCCCACACTGGTCAATGGTCTCCAAGCCTTCCTCCGACATCTGCTTGGTTTCTTTTGCTCTTTGTGTGTCTTTCAGCGTATCATCATACCATCTTCCAAGGCTCTTGACTGGTTCTTCTGTGACTGTTGGAATGGCCTGGTTGGCAACACTGAAGACCACAGATCCGGCCACTTTTCCTTTCCTCAGTGAGAGACTCCGTGATTTCTTTGGCTTGAACTTCATTCTGGATGAGGCAACTATGTCGTCCAGCCTCTCCAGCACATGACGTGTCTCGTCTTCTCTGGATGAAATCACTGTAGTGTCATCCATGAAGGCCTTGAGAGGAGGCATCTTGTATCCATCGCCAAGGTCTGTTTGTCTCGCGTTGTTTGTTGCTGCTTTCAAGATGAGTTCCATTGCCAGCACGAACAGTATTGGGGAAATTGCACAGCCCATTGCAATACCCACTTCCAAGTTGATCCAGTCTGTTGTGTACTCCTTGGTAGAGAACCGCATTGAGAAGCCATTGAAGTACTTCTTGAGCATGTCGCGGATGTTCTTTGGCACATGGTACATCTCAAGAGCCAACTGTATCATCTCATGGGGCACAGATCCATATGCGTTTGCCAGATCAAGCCACACTACGTCCAGGTCTCTCTTTTCTGTTTTTGCTTTTTGGATTGCGTCCCAGATCATTGTGGCGTGTTCTACACAGCCAGCCACGCCTGGGATGCCACCTTTCTGGACTGACACATCCAAGTACTTGTTTTCCATCAGGTACTTGGTCAGCCTTGCTGCCATGACAGAGAAGAAGATTTTCCCTTCGACGTTCAGTAGTGATATTGGCCTGAACTGGCTGATGTCACTTGAGTTTTGCTCTTTGGGGATGTACACACCATCTGCCGTCATCCACTGGCCGCTGATCTTCTGGTTTCTCCAAGCCGATCGCAGCAGCCTGTGGAGCCACTCCAGCACCTTGGGACATTTCTTGTAAAGCTTACTGTTTGTTTCACTCGTCTACCCTTCGATGGCTGCTTTGGGGTGCTGTTGGATTCTTTATTTTAACACCTGGTGGTGAGAACACCACAGAATTATGGACTGTGGTGTATCTTCATTTGATGCCAAGGGAGCACAGACACAATCAGCCGAGTCTCCCTGATGAGTCCGATCCAGCGAACAAAAGGACTAACAGCAGGCAGTATGGATAGATCTGTCTTCAAGAGGGATTACACTGGTTCCCATACGCTGCTAGTGAAGGGTTTGATATTTCCAATATATTTTCCTAATTTTATGTTCTCATTTTAAACCCCCACCCCCCGTCTCCTCTTCCCCCTTTTTCCTGTCTTTTATTTAAATCTTTGCCAAGTCGTTCATGTAATGACGGAAGAATTGTTAGCCTGCACTTTTTCCCACTACTAAATTGTTCAGCATAATATTGTTTGGTCAATCAGTGGGAGATTGTATCTCTTAGGAGATCCAAAGAAAGGTTGTTCTGTACAATTCTTAGCTGCTGACAATGAGTAGGTTGTTAAACAGCAGAGCTGACCACTCGGACTGTTGGACATTTTTTGACCTCCCTTGTATCCTTGAATGGGTCCTCAAGCATAGATTCAAAGTTTTTTTTCTTACACTTCATTCTGTTTATGTACTGATTTTAGTTTTTCAGTGACTTATTTCTTTACCACACTTTCTCTTTGTTTCGCTTTTCAAACCTTCGATGGCTGCTTTGGGGTGCTGTTGGATTTTTTTTAACCCTTGGTGGTGAGAACACTACAGAATTATGGACTGTGGTGTATCTCCATTGGATGCCAAGGGAGCACAGACACAATCAGCCGTGTCTCCCTGATGAGTCCGATCCAGCGAACAAAAGGACTAACAGCAGGCAATATGGATAGATCTGTCTTCAAGAGGGATTACAATGGTTCCCATATGCTGCTAGTGAAGGGTTTAATATTTATCATATATTTTCCTAATCGCATGTTCTCATTTGAAACCTCTCCCTCCCGTCTCTTCCCCCGCCTTTCTTTCTTTCTTTTCTTTAAATCTTTGCTAAGTCATTAATGAAATGACGGGAAGAATTGTTAGCCTGCACTTGTTTTCCCCCACTACTAAATTGTTCAATAGTACACACACACACACACACACACACACACACACGCACACACACACACACACACACACACACACACACACACACATAGAGAGAGAGAGAGAGAGAGAGAGAGAGAGAGAGAGAGAGAGAGAGTATTGTGAAAGTCTTGCTCTTGTCAGGAAGGCATTTAAAATGTTATAATTTTTTAAATTTATTTTATTATTATTATTATTGTTGTTGTTATCATTATAATTGTTGTTGTTGTTGTTATTATTATCATTAATTTGATTTTTACATCAGCGCAGTCAGATCCATATCTAATTTCATAGGGGAATGAATTTATGTTGTGAGGAAACTTGTGGATTAATTAATAAATCACTTAGAATTTTGGAATTTAGTTTCCACTGTATAAGTAGCTAGAAATCCGAGGCCTGATATATTAATTTATTACAATGCCACTGTTACATTTTAGTTCCAAAATCTCTCTCTCTCTGTCTCTCTCTCTCTGTCTCTGTCTCTCTCTCTCTCTCTCTCTGTCTCTCTCTCTCTCTGTCTCTGTCTGTCTGTCTGTCTGTCTGTCTGTCTGTCTGTCTGTCTGTCTCTCTCTCTCTCTCTCTCTCTCTCTCTCTCTCTCTCTCTCTCGCTCTGTTAATTTGCCTCTTCCTTTCCGTCTCAGTTCATGTACCGACAAGCTGCTGTATATTACTGTCTGACTGTCTCTCTGTCTCTCCCAGTCTGTCTATCTGTCTGTCTGTCTGTCTGTCTGTCTGTCTGTCTCTCCAAATTCTTCTATCTCTTCCTGTCTTGTCTTTTTGTCTTTTGTCATATATCTGCATATACATGGCTGTATCTATGTATACTTACAGCTATGTTCGATTTTAAAGATGCATCCACAAATAAATAGATGTACAAATCTACCATGTACAAATCCTCTTAAGCAATATCCCACTCTTTTTGAAGCATGTGTGTGACAAAAAGTTACTGTGTGCTCACGTAGTTTAGGTTGTCAAAGTGTGTGTGTGTGTGTGTGTGTGTGTGTGTGTGTGTGTGTGTGTGTGTGTGTGTGTGTGCGTGCGTGCGTGCGTGCGTGCGCGTGCGTGCGTGCGCGCGTGTGAGTGTGCATGTATGTGTGTGTGGCTCCGTCCATGCGTGCGCGCGCGTGCGCGTGTGTGTGTATGTGTGTGGGGGTTGGTGTGTGTGTGCGTACTTGTGGGCGTGCGCGCATGCATGCGTGCGTGGATGTGTGTGTGTGTGTGTGTGTGTGTGTGTGTGTGTGTGTGTGTGTGTGTGTGTGTGTGTATAAAACCTTGATATTGGCTTTTTGGCTATGACATGCAGACTAAATCTTGACAGAATGACAGATATTAATAACACCATTCCGGGCACACACTGCGAAATGATTTGTCGAAATGGTAATATCCATAAATGTAAAATATACACTTACAGCAAAAGGTCAGTAATTAGATACGCAACTTTCTAATATGGTGAGTGGTATTTCATGCAAATACAACAACAGATAGTACATTCCGTTTTATCGAGGCCAGTCCATTTAGTGCAGGCTACACTGAACAGATGATCAGATGCAAATAAACGTTTATCTGAACATAAAAACAAAGATCTGTCATGATAAAGGCATCTTGCTAAATGCAATAAAGAAAGAGTTCGCTGTGAGTTGAGACCCCAGCACACGATGTCACATGAAGGTCATTTGAACAACTTGTCTTGTTCTCACACTAAAATTTTAAAACAATATGACAATGTTATTACTTTGTGACACTATATGATGAAACAAAATTTAACTGTGCAGGTAGATGTGGGGAAAATTAGGATCTAAATTGTAAAAAAATGTACATATTTGATTACGCAGATTCGAGATGACATCAAAAAATCAACAAGTCGATGCTAAAATTCATGCATTATGTGGAGAAAAGTAGGCAACTTTTTTTTCTGAATTAAGGCTCGCCGAATCCATTCTTCAAATACCCTTTATTTCACTCTCCACCCACCCTGCACTACCCCATCATCTTCACCCTTGCACATGTGTCTGACCGTACTGTACCCACTGCTTTAATCGAAAAGAACTCAGTTTGGCTGGCACAGAGTAAGCTACATCATTCAACTGACGATTATACAATGCTGGTGCTGCTTACTGTTACACACCTTCATTGCGCTTGATGAGACAATGACTCATACAGCACGCTAGTTGAATAGGTGAATTGTCTCTTTTATTCTAACAAACCGTTGCCGCCAAGTCATTTTGATAATGATAAACAACAGATCTATTTCCTTACA
>CM065734.1:11181677-11191677 GCA_033310375.1 Conus canariensis
GTTTCACTCTTTTTCTTACAAAGGGTGCATGTTTATCATATACCAGGTTGAATGTACTTATCCAAAGTTCACAGCATCGTCAGGGTTCATAGTCTGATAAATGTAATCTAATGCATAGTGAAGCAAATCAGTAAGGAAAGCATTTTTATCCAAATGTGTGAAGCGGCTATAAAAAAATTCCTTTTGTCCAGACTTATGATGAAATTTGACACCTTTCTTCATCCGTGTTACACAAACTGAAGAATGGTAACAAAACAGCCTGTTTGTACAGAACACTCCACTATGTTATCTTTTGTGTTGACGTAAATGTGATAAATGAGTTTCCGTCTGTTCAGTGATTCGAGTAGGACAATCGATTACTTGTTCCAGCTCATACATTGCGTAAGTATGATTCTATTTAGTCCCAGGCACAGTTAATCTATGTTTAAGTCGCCCAAAAGAATAATTTCCCTTGATTCCAGTACTGCGGTATTCATCATCGAATTAAACCTATCGTACCAGTCAGCGGTTTCTGCTGGGTTTCTGTATAGGAATCCTACCATTACTGGCTTACAGTGTTTAAGGTTTAATTCTATCCAGACGATTCTACGTTGTATTTTTCAAGATGCACTTTTCCTTTGAAGGTTAATGATTTAGCAAGGTAAAGAAATAAACCTGTTGTTTTTTTATGCTTTTGGGTCTAATCGGATTGTATCATAATTTGGCATGCACATATCAGAATCTGGACTCATATCGGTTAGCCAAGACTCTGCTATACAAAACACATGAAAGCTATTACCATTGTTGTGAGGAATTGCAGCGATTTCACCTGTCTTATTTCTGGCACTGTTTATATTCAAATAACCGATGCGAAGTCCCTCCTGTGAAGGTCATGTATCTAAAGTAGATGTCATGATGACTGTTTAAGTAAAGTGCGTATAGTAACAAAAATGACGCATTACACTCAGACCTTCCGGTCACAAATCGAAGGCAGTTAATACATCAGAACAAGCAGTTGTAAATCCAGAAATTGTCGATGAAAAAGATACTCACGAAAGAAAAAAAAAACTATAGCCGTAACAATACAAAATTATGATCAAACCACGAAGACAACAGAAAGCATGAAACCCTTTATCAAATAGGGTTAGGATATCAGCATGAAACCCTTTATCAAATAGGGTTAGGATATCAGCATGAAACCCTTTATCAAATAGGGTTAGGATATCAGCATGAAACCCTTTATCAAATAGGGTTAGGATATCAGCATGAAACCCTTTATCAAATAGGGTTAGGATATCCGCCCCAAATTCTAAGTCTTTCTGCTGTCTGATAGGAGGAGAAAACAAGGTAAGGTTAGATAAGGTAAGGTAATGTTGCTTATAGCCCAGCCGACCGCAAAGGGCCATATCAGGGCTGTCACCACGTTAAAAGCAACACACAAGTCATTCATTCACACAACTCCTTAAAATACATCTAGAAACCTACCCGACGTTTTGATAAAAATCTTTCCACTACAAAAACAAAATCTTGTATATATTAAAATAAACAACAAAATAAAAAAACAAACAAAAAGAAAAAAAAAGCGTAGAAAACGCGCCTTAGCTAAACCAACGCAACAAACAATAATTTAGAATACCCCAAAATACAAAAGAACACTTGTAATTAGAAGAAAAAGGTATATGTACGCACACGTCACTTTTGACATGCTACGCAAGAAACAGTGTGTGTGTGTGTGTGTGTGTGTGTGTGTGTGTGTGTGTGTGTGGTGTGTGCCTGCATGTGCGTGTGCACGCGCGCGCGCGCAGGTGTGTATGTGTGTGTGTGTGTGTGTGTGTGTGTGTGTGTGTAGTGCGGCGCGCGCGCGCGGCGCGCGTGTGTGTGTGTGTGTGTGTGTGTGTTCACGCGCGCACATGCTTGCGTGCGTGCTTGCGTGCGTGCTTGCGTGCGTGCGTGCATGCGTGAGCGCGCGCGCGTGCGCGCGCGCGTGTCTGTGTGTGTGTGTGTGACCTGGTCATGGGTGTATGTAGGTGTACATCAAAACACAACGCGTTGCTGTGTCACTAAGAGGCGAACAAACATGTACGCTTCAGAGTTCAACTAGGCAAGTTACCAAGTTCTGTTTCTCTCACACTGTCACGCATTCCACTTTCCTTTCAAATGCAACTTTGCCCGCTTCCCTTTGAACCCCATTCGGAAAGGGAAAATCATTGATGATCACTCTTCCAAAGTGTGGTTCCCACGGCTAACTGAAAGACGAGAAGCTGCAAACATGCCCAGCCCCTGGTCAGACGTTCCCCAGGGACTAATAAAGCATTCGCAGGAAATCGACAACGTACGAGGAACATCATATGAGATGGACCTTTCTCTTATTACCTGGCCAGCAGCCAAGAAAAAGCTATAATGTCAATCTATGAAATTAAGATTGAAATGTCTTTATTTGCTATTTTTGGTTGCAATAAAATCGCCTTAATACGTTGGTTTTGTGTGCGATTGTGTGTGTGTGTGTGTGTGTGTGTGTGTGTGTGTGTGTGTGTGTGTGTGTGTGTGTGTGTGTGTGTGCCTGCGTGCGTGCGTGCGTTCGTGACGGCGCGCGCGCATTTGTGTGTGTTTTTGTGTGTTTAAAGTACGAAGCTCAAGAAATATAAAATGGATTACAGCATTATTTCTTAATAAGATATTACAGTGTTGGCAGAGGAGGAAGGTGGAAAGGAGGGGAAGGTTGAGTGACAGGAGAGGAAGGCTCAAGGGCTGGAATGCGTATAAGGGGGAGGGAACTGTCGGTTGGGCAGTGGGGTTGAGAAAGGAAGGGAGAGTTGTGTGATCTGGATGGGGTGACGTAATTGTGTGGGGAAAGGTTACTGGCAGGACAGATGCGATAGGTGCATACAGATGGGAAAATGACTCATTCCCTTTAGTTTTTGCCACACGTTTTATATCAGGAAAAGCCGTCAGGATAGACAATCCCCTCCCAGCATTCTTCCCTTCATATTTTCCTATTCCCGTTCTCCCCGTTACCTCTGTCTGTCTGTCTGTCTCCTTCCAAGATAGTTAGGATCATGAATATGATGCCGTTGAGTGTCATTTTTGCCAGAGACCATATGACAAAGCCATTAAGGAGGCCCAGGAGATACGGACACCTGCACTTTTTGGCCAAGAAATTCGAGCAACAATCTGAAAGAGGCATCTGTTCTGTGTGTGCAACTTGTCTATGTCGTTCCAGTCTTGGAATTTAAAGCAAAGCAAAGTAACTTCGTAAAGGAACAATTCATGGTTAAAAATTCCGCAAGAAATGCCCCTGGTGGGACTCGAACATACAACCTCCATATCTGCATGACTGTGACACTGAACTGCTGTGCTTAGGTGCTTGATTCAAACTGGTAATTTCAACCAAGAAAAAATAGGGGTAATATGGACAGACAGGCAAATGACAAAAAACAGTAGGATTGTGTAGGGAAAAGAACACATAGGGGCAGAGGGAGAGAAGAAAGAGAATGGAGTGGGGTATGGAGAGGTAGGGAGGAACAGAGAGGTTGAGAGTAGGGGGTGAGGGGTGTGGACAGTGAAGGGAAAATAGGAAGTGGCAACTGAGCCGTTCTGTCGATCGGCCAATCACAGAAGGGACCATGATAACTACACAGTGTCTCCAGACAGTGCAGTGTCGTCTTTCTTGTCCTCAAATATCAACGACTTGATTGTTAATCTCTGCTGTAAATTCAGTCTGGAATTCTGGGCGTCAAATCTGTCTTCGCATTGTCCATCTAAATGTGTACGTAATAGTGGTGTATCTTAAACTGTGGACAACGAACCCACCAAGCCATACTCCTCTGCAAAGAACACACAGCAAAATCAACAGTAACGATAACGTTCTGGTTCTCTCCCTGCTCTTTTGATTATTTTTTTAAATTGTTTCCTAATGGCCTATGATCACTGCCATTAATGGATAATGTAAATTTATTCACACTTTAGACAAACTCAATACTGTGTCAAACACATGGTAACTGATTTGAATGGTTCACTTAAAAAAAAAAAACAACAACAACCAAGGACGATGTCAACCTGACCACCAGAAAACAGTACTTCCCATTGAAAGAACAGTAGGTCTAGCCGAAGCAAGTGATTGAATGAGGGAGTGAGACCTGAGAGGATGGACGAGACAGAAAATAGAGGGGAAACATATGGAGGAGGTGGAGGAGAGGGAGGGAGGGAGGTAGGTGCTGTGAGGAAAGGGGGCTGGGGGGGGAGGGGAGAATCCCAAAGGAAGGGAGGGAATTGCAGGGTGGAGAGTGTGTGGTTCAATGTGCTATTTACAGATACACTGTTGGCACAGAGTGGGAGGAGTGATCCGATGAAGCGACAGTGGAAATGACTGGAAGGGGATGAATGTTAATCAGTCTCAAATATCTAAACTTGATGGATCTGTCGGTTGCACAGGGGAAGACAGGAGGGAAGGGAAAGGGGTTGGAATGGATAGGTGTTTGTGCTGTCTCGTCTTACCTTCATTGTCCGGTGGCGCGTGCTGTCTAGGAAGGTCAGCTCGACTGACCAGTGGTGACTACTGACTGACAGCCATAGTGACCATTGAGCCGACTGCAAACCAACCCTGGGGCAGTAAATACTCAATGGCAGGAGGAGTGGAGAAGTTGATTGCTCTCTCTCTCTCACACACATTTTAATTGTCCTATTTTTCTTACCCCCTTTTCTATCCCTCTTTCTCTGTGTCTGTCTGATTGTTTCTCTTCTGTCTCTAAATCTGTCTGACTATTGGTCTATCTACCCATCATTCTTGCTTAAAATTTTACGTGTATAGAGGAGGTCATACTGCTAAATTCCCGTTAAATAAAAAAAACGAGACAGAAAAATACATGGATCGGTTGAGTGACTAAACAGAAAGTCAGACACGCAGACGAATATATAGATTCTAAATTGTTCAACATATATATATATATATATACTAAATCGTTAAACACACACACACACACACACACACACACACACACACACATATATATATATATATATATATATATATATATATATTATATATAATAAACTATTAAATTCCAAGGATAAGTAACCGAGCACCATTCCAGCAACTTACAGAGCAGCTTGGTGTTGCATTGACTGCAAGAAATATTCAATTATAAACAAAGCTTGCTCTTATGTCTTAGATTGAAGAAATAGGGGGAAGATAAGCATTCATATCTGCAGTGGTAGATAATTCAGCCTAACAAACAGTATGTGCTTGAGTGGGTGAATGGGGAATAATAAATGCTTCTCAAAATGAGACTTCAGCAAGCTTATAGTCTGCAAGGGGGAGACAATCTCCAATGGGGAGGAAACTCACTAACATATAACTCCTGATCAGATACCAGTATTTCTCCAATGGGGAGGAAACTCACTAACATATAACTCCTGATCAGATACCGGTATTTCGAAACCTGATTGTTTCTCCTCAGTGACCGCAGAAAGTGGTAACTTGACTTCTTTGCCTTTCCGGTTTTAAGAAGAATGCTGTCCCAGAAAAAGGCTGGTGTGCAATACCGTAGTATGTTTGTTGAGTTTTCAAAAAACCAACCAAAGGTGCCACCTAAGAAGCAAAAGAAAATCATGAAAGAGCAAAACAAGCTACATTTTCTTGTGAAAAACACATGTTCTGGGGGCCAGTTCTTGGAATGAATCCAAAAGGGACTAAATTACAATAAATCGAGCACCATTCCAGCAACTTGCAGAGCAGCTTGGTGTTGCAATGACTGCAAGAAACATTCAATTATAAACAAAGCTTGCTCTTATGTCTTAGATTGAAGAAATAGGGGGAGATAAGCATTCATATCTGCAGTGGTAGATAATTCTATATATTCATATGTCCCCTCTCTCTCTCTCTCTCTCTCTCTCTCCACACAAACACACCCACCCACCATCCACACACAAACACACAGACATATATATATATATTCAATTATAAACAAAGCTTGTTCTTATGTCTTAGATTGAAGAAATAGGGGGAGATAAGCATTCATATCTGCAGTGGTAGATCATTCTGCCTAACTAACAGTATGTGCTTGAGTGGGTGAATGGGGAAAAATAAAATAAATGCTTCTCAAAATGAGCCTTCAGCAAGCTTATAGTCTCCAAGAAGGAGACAATCTCCAATGGGGAGGAAAGCCACTAACATGTAACTCCTGGTCAGATACCGATATTTCGAAACCTGATTGTTTCTCCTCAGTGACCGCGGAAAATGGTAATTTGACTCCTCTGCCTTTTCGGTTTTAAGAAGAATGCTATCCCAGAAAAGGCTGGTGTGCAATACCGTAGTATGTTTGTTGAGTTTTCAAAAAACCAACCAAAGGTGATACCTAAGAAGCAAAAGAAAATCATGAAAGAGCAAAACAAGCTACATTTTCTTGTGAAAAGTAGAAAATATAAAAAGATAACCTCTTAAGACACAAGTGCTGAGGGCCAGTTCTTGGAATGAATCCGCAAGGGACTAAATTACAATAAACTAATAAATTCCAAGGATAAGTACCGAGCACCATTCCAGCAACTTACACAGCAGCTTGGTGTTGCAATGACTGCAAGAAATATTCAATTATAAACAAAGCTTGTTCTTATGTCTTAGATTTATAATTGAATATTTCTTGCAGTCATTGCAACACCAAGCTGCTCTGTAAGTTGCTGGAATGGTGCTCGGTACTTATCCTTGGAATTTATTAGTTTATTGTAATTTAGTCCCTTGCGGATTCATTCCAAGAACTGGCCCTCAGCACTTGTGTCTTAAGAGGTTATCTTTTTATATTTTCTACTTTTCACAAGAAAATGTAGCTTGTTTTGCTCTTTCATAATTTTCTTTTGCTTCTTAGGTGGCACCTTTGGTTGGTTTTTTGAAAACTCAACAAACATACTACGGTATTGCACACCAGCCTTTTCTGGGATAGCATTCTTCTTAAAACCGAAAAGGCAGAGGAGTCAAATTACCATTTTCCGCGGTCACTGAGGAGAAACAATCAGGTTTCGAAATATCGGTATCTGACCAGGAGTTACATGTTAGTGGCTTTCCTCCCCATTGGAGATTGTCTCCTTCTTGGAGACTATAAGCTTGCTGAAGGCTCATTTTGAGAAGCATTTATTTTATTTTTCCCCATTCACCCACTCAAGCACATACTGTTAGTTAGGCAGAATGATCTACCACTGCAGATATGAATGCTTATCTCCCCCTATTTCTTCAATCTAAGACATAAGAACAAGCTTTGTTTATAATTGAATATATATATATATATATTATATATATATATATAAAATGCTGAACAATTAAGTAGTGGGAGAAAACAAGTGTAGGTTAACAATTCTTCCATCATTATAGTAATGATTTGGCAAAGATTTGAAATTATAAAAAAAAAAAGGGGGGGGGGGGATGTATATTATAAAAATGAAAACCCTTCGCTAGCTGCATGAGGGAACCATCGCAATCCCTCTCAAAGGCAGATCTATATGTATCGCCTGCTCCTAGGCCTTTCGTACGCTGGGTCGGAACTCATCTATATATATATATATATATAATATATATATATATATATAGTATATATATATTTGTTAAAATAAGGTTTAAAAAACGCAGGTTAAAAAAATGTTGCTCCCCAAGGGGTTGAGCACTCTCAAAATCGTTTTAGGAATTTTAACTACATTGATCTATATATATATATATATATATATATATATAACGAATGAAAAAGTGTCCAACTAGAGAAAACCCCTAACACACCTGCTCACCCACCATCACGTTTGTCATGTCTGACTTGTACTTTCTGGAGAGAGAGAGAGAGAGAGAGAGAGAGAAGTCTCTTTGTGTGTTCGAGTGAGGCAGACTAACATCTGATTCTGAAGCGTGCTGGCGATCTATTTGACACTGTGAAGATCAGACTCTGAATTCCCATTCTAAGTCCGAGAGCATGAGGTAAGCTTGTTATTGTATTATATTGCATCATCGCCTCTTCACGACAAACAAGAGAGTTGGATAGTTAGTGGAGCTTTGCGGGCTGTCATGGAACAACGAAAAGAATGAAAAAGAGAAAAAGAAAATCTAGACTACATACTTCTCCTTTTTTTTTTTAGCCATAGTGGTGCTGAAATGAAGAGAAAAAAAAAGAAAAACGTATAAAAAGAAAATCAGGGTAAAAAAAATCGGGAAATACAGATGTAAGTACGATGCATCCAGCTAGATACTGATCAGATTCATCTGTATTAGAACAAAGGCGTGTTTCATGTTACAGAAAGAACTGAAGAATACAGAAGCTTTATAATGAGTCTGAGTCAATATAAAACAATGACTTCTCTCCGTTTAACACCAGACTTTTGAAGAAAGGCCAGGAAGACGAAATGCCCATCGAGTTGAAACCAAAAACAACAGAAATATTGCGCGAGGAATACAACGCGAGATCAAACATCCCCCATACATACTGAACGGAAATGTTGCCTTTTCAGAGTATAATACTTTTCATTTGCAGCGTATGGGGACAATTAGAACCTGCCAGATACATTTCTGGCTCCTGGCTTATTTTCTCGCGTTTTGTCTGGTGGGTAAAATCCACCAGGAGCCCCAGTTCTGTTGGTCTACCCACAGGCCCTTAGAGGCATACCACCTATGACAGAATATGATAATCAACTGGACCACCGAGCAGACGACGAAGTAGAAAACAGAAGTAATGGCGGAAAAGCACTATAAAGAAAGTGGCGGCCCAAAACAGGACAAACATAATCAATAAAAAGGGATAATATTTTTAGCCCTATGTATGAGGTGCCCCAACGGCTTGAGAGGTCGGCTCTTCTCTTTAAAGACCCAACCATTGTCAGTCATAATAGCACTGGCCGCGCTGAGAGATGGGAGACAATGACAATGTCAGATGTTTCATTGTGCATACACAATTACGATCTTCGGATAAGGGGGTGGATATTAACAATTATATGCTCACATCAATTATATAATGATCGCTTTTAATGGAAGTGAATGTGACATTTCCCAACACACCACTTGAAAGCCTCAACATATAAACCTCATTATGCTGGGCAAATGTGCTTCTCGATTACACCAGTGCAGTCAGATCCATGGGCAAAATATTTGATTCCCAAAGTAGGTTGTATTGAAACTTGAGGATTAATGAATTAGTCAGTCAGAAATCTGTAATACCGTTTCCACTGCTTACGTAACTGAAATGCCGTGACCTGATATACTAACCAATTGCCATGCCACTTCCAAGTGTTTATATCAAGAAAAGAACCTGTCTCTGTCTGTGTGTCTGTGTGTCTGTCTATCTTTCTCTCTCCCCCTCCCTCTCCCCCCCCCCTCGTCTCTTTCAGTCCAACTGTCTCTCTGTGTCTTGTCTTTTTCTCTTGCGTCATATACCTACATATGTCTGTAAATATACATATGCATACATCCATGTATATGTATATATATATATATATATATATATAATATACATACATATATATATATATATATATATATATATATATATATAATGCTGAACAATTAAGAAGTGGGGGAAAACAAGTGCAGGCTATGTGTTATATACATAAATGCATAGGTACACTGTTTTGTGAACTTGCACTGACCGGTGGAGGAGCGATGATCACACTGGAAGCCGTGGTGGTGCAGGAGAATGAGGTGGCGGTTTTCTGGTAGACGGCACTGGCCTCTGGATCAGGAGCGAGGGTTTCCTGGCGAGCAAGATCCAGGTCATGTGGAGCAACAGCACTGTCACCAGGGACGGAAGGATCGGCATTTGGTGATGCTGTCTGACGGACACTGGACTTGTTTACCAGCATTCTCTGAGGACGTAGCGATGGGGATGAAGAGGGAGGGTAGGGCGCAGGGCGGGACGTCGGGCAGAGTGCACAGCAAGAGGATCCGTCGTTCTGCTGAGCTGAGGCATGTGGATGTCTGAGGGCAGAAAGGATTCCATATCAGAGGGAGGAGGTGGGCTGACGGGGTGGCGCGGCTGGTTCTTAATTTCGGCGTGATGGCTTT
>CM065734.1:11196677-11199177 GCA_033310375.1 Conus canariensis
CAATTTTCCTCTCTCTCTCTCTCTCTCTCTCTCTCTCTCTCTCTCTCTCTCTCTCTCTCTCTCTCTCTCCACGGGGTTTGGCCTGCGTCCGTATCATGACCTTTAGATGCCCCTCTGCTCTCTGAACTTGTTGCTTTCACTGACACTGCTGTGCTCCAAACTAGCACCTTCTGGATGAGTGAGCGTCCCAAGGCGTGGCCAGTTTAGATAGATACCCCACCCATGTCGCTCCCAGACACATGTTCTAAATTTGGAAATTTAAGCTCTGATGAGTTCACGTTTCCTCTTCACCTTCGTTCTTCTACTCTTTGTTCCTATGTGCGTTTTTGTTGTTCCTCTTCACTTTGGGTTCATTGGACCGGCCGGAACATTATTCAGTTGCCTCTGCCTTTGCCTTCGTATTAGAAACCCCGAGATGTTTCATGAGATCAGCAACTGATAAATCTACAACCCTCCTGGTACAATCTTCCATGGCGAGCACTTGGGCTTGGGAGCCCAATTCCCTAGAGTTACTGGCTGGTCTGGCATCTGTTCAGCTTTGTAACTGTGAGCTTCCTCCATGCAGGCTGTCATATGGCACGGTGAGTTCACAGTTCAATCAGAATCATCTGTTTTGATGAACCTAAGAGAAGCATAGTGTTTGATTTACTGCCATTGTTGCTAATGACATCTGATTGGTTTTCTTATTCTGGAAGGTCTGCTGCATACTCCCAGTCATCAACTACATCCAGTAAACACCGATCTCATCTTACTGAAGTCAGATGCATTCCAGACCATGATTTTCAGCATCCAGGCGTGCAGGATATCGTTGCTGGAGCTTCTGGTGGAGAAGTGTTTCATCCGGCAGTGCTGATCGCATTTCCGATCTGTCTTAAGCACTGTAAGCGCAGTAACAAACATTTTCAACCAGCACAATGATCAGCAGTCCCACTAAGGTGTAAGGATCAAGAAGGAGGCAATAATATATATTATGATAACAAGGTAATGCAAGATAACTCGAAAAATAAAAACAGAAAATAAAAATATGTTTCTGTTGTTGTTAAACGTAATTATTCGGAACCTTACAATATTTCATGAAAATCGTTTCTAGATGAGTTTGAATATTTGTGTGTGTGTGTGTGTGTGTGTGTGTGTGTGTGTGTGTGTGTGTGTGTGTGTGTGTGTGTGAGAGAGAGAGAGAGAGAGAGAGAGAGAGAGACTCTCTCTCTCTCTCTCTCTAAATATGTGTAGACTGAAGAACATACGCACCTATAAAGAGACACAGGTTGTGATGATGAATGGGTACCGATATGAATACAGATTTTGAGTTGATTGACAGTAATGTCAATGATGCGTAAGAGTTTTGAATGATTGTATTCTAAAGTGCTGAATGCATGAAAGTGCGCACGTTTCCCAACAATGCTAAAGCACCTGGTAACTTGTGTGATCGTGAGTGTACAGTAGCAAAGAGAAATGTCAGACAGTTATTGAGAACTAGTCGTCGTTTGAAAAAATCCTGAAGCTGTGGAAAAATGTGTAATCTCAAGACGGGAGAACAAAAGTTTATTGAAATAAAAAGACAGAAGCAGTTCATAAGCTGTTACTAGATAAACTAGTGAGTTCATTATATTAAAAAGTCAAAACGAATTTTGGACACTGCTCGTAAAACTTATCTTAAAAAGGAAACAGGTCAAGAAAAAAAAAACATATCTCCTGACACATGGTTCAGCATTTCAAAAGTTTATTACAAACAGAAATGATGTTCATCACTCTGGTCTTTTGAAACAAAATGTGGATAACAGCATGCGTTGTCTAGTTTTGAAAGATGAAGTATTGCTAGCTATCAGAAAAGCTGAAAAATCAAAAGGCGGAGGGCCTTAATGATATTACTGGAAAATCGTCTGAGTAATTGTGTGAAGAGGTAGTGCTGTTTCTTTTTTCTAAAGTATTTTGACAGGTTATTTGATAATGACATATACCTTCGTAGTTGGATTGAGTTTGTCATTCTGTCCACTTTCAAAATGGTGACATTAGTAGCCTAATCCTAAAAACTATTGACGAATTTCTCTTTGTGACATTGACAGTCAGTTATTTAGCGCGATAATTAACAATCGACTACAAGAATGGGCAGATGAAAAGAATATTACAGGTCAATACCTGGCTGGTTTTAAGAAAGGATATTTAATTGTGAATCATATGTTTACTTTGTTGGCTGTTGTTCAGAAACAGTTTTTGTACAATCGCAAATTGTAGTAGCATTCGTAGATTTGATTAAAAAAAAACCCGTTTTGTTCTTTCCATTAACAGACATCTTCTATGGCCAATTTTGGTTTAAATGGTGTTGAAGGGAAGTCGCACAAATGCGTTAGAAGTATTCATGGTGCAGTTAAAACAAGAGTTCAATGCGATACAAATTTGACAGGTTGCACTGACTGTAGATCTGGGCTAGGACAGGGCGATGCAGTCAGCCCTATATCATTTTCTCGGTTCATAATGGAAGACATGGTGCCATGTTTCCTCT
>CM065734.1:11211677-11216677 GCA_033310375.1 Conus canariensis
AAGAACGACAGGTGGCATGCTGTGTCTTATTCGAAATGAAATTATGTCTTATATTCAAGAAGTCAAGACTAATTCGCCAAATGTTCTTTTGTTTCTAATTGACAAGAGTCTTTTTGGTTTAACAGCAGACGTTGTAATTATATACATGTGCCTATGTCCCACCGGGGTGGGGGGTGGGGGTGGGGGGCTCACCTTATTATACACATTCTAATATTGATAACGGTATAAGTGTACTTGAAGAATGCATTTTTGATTGTATGATTGAGTTTGATGACGCGTATGTGATGTTATCGGGAGATTTCAACGGGAGAACTTCCAGTTTTTCTTCTGATGTATTTGATGCCTAAAAAGCACTGGAATATGGTTGTGGCGAGAACACTTTCCATGTTGTCTCTGTCTGTCTGTCTGTCTGTCTGTAAATCTGTCTCTGTCTCTGTCTGTCTGTCTGTCTGTCTGTCTGTCTGTCTGTCTGTCTGTCTGTCTGTCTGTCTCTCTCTCTCTCTCTCTCTCTCTCTCTCTCTCTCTCTCTCTCTCTCTCTCTTCCTTCTCCAACCCAATCCCCCGTCTTTCTCCCCATCCTTTTGAAATTCCCTTTCAAGGTTTCCAACTTGATCATAATCACAACCGCCAGGATAAATTATTTCAAGCTCTCTCTCTCTCTCTCTCTCTCTCTCTCTCTCTCTCTCTCTCTCTCTCTCTCACACACACACACACACACACACACACACACACACACACACAACTATCTATCTATTTATCTATCTATCTATCTATCTATCTATCTATCTATCTATCTATCTATCTATCTATCTATCTCTCTATCTATCTATCTACCTATCTATCTCACCTCTCTTCCATACCTCTCTTCATTAGTGTGTGTGTGTGTGTGTGTGTGTGTGTGTGTGTGTGTGTGTGTGTGTGTGCGTGTGTTGTGTGTGTGTGTGTGTGCGTGTGTGCGCACGCGCGCGCGCGCGCGTGTGTGTGTGTGTATATGTGTGTGTGTGTGTGTGTGTGTGTGTGTGTGCGTGCGCGCGCGCGTGTGCGTGTACGTATATGTCTATGTCTGTGTGTGTCTGAGTGTATCTGTGTGTGTCTGCTCATGTGAGCTTGCGCATGAAATTCTGCCCAATGTGCGTTTGCCACTTTGTGTTCCTCTCCCTGTTGTTTCTGGACCGTTTTATTATTGGAGTGGTTTACCCTCTAGTCAATATTTGCTCAAAAAAGATGACATGTATGGAACAAGGCAAGGAAAAGGTATGCAACACTGGTTTTAAATGTATATGTAACGACGTAGATTATCTAAACTCCGATTGAAACTTGCAGTCATGTAATTTGAGAAGTCAGATCCTCTTTCAATGCACACAACTCCTGCTCAAGTCCTACATTGATAAAAAAAATGAATTCTTTGTATTTAAAATAAAATGAGATCGATGACGAATTTTCTTAATTTTCACTATTGCTCTTTGCAGTCAACATCAGTGGGTTGTTTTTTTTTTCAGCAGACCTAACTTCTTTAGTTGGCGTTCCTACCGCATTCCATGGCTGCCTCGGATAAGACGTGCCTGCTACAGTAGGCGAATTGCCCGTGAAATGATGCCATTTCACTACATTTTCCAGCTGTGTAAGCATTTCACAATCATAATCTATCATCCGGGCAGAAACAATGCCAACTGCCGACAATTTTCTTTTATTTCCTCTGCCGTTCCTTCTCTTTCTTCTTCTATCTCTGTTCTCTTCGAGACTCTCTGACTCTAGTCTGTGTGTCTGTGTGCCCGTGTGTCTGTGTGTCTGTCTCTCTGTCTTTCTCTCTGTCTCTATCTCTGTCTGTCTGTCTGTCTGTCTGTCTTTCTCTCTCTCTGTCGGGGGGGGGGGGGGGGGGGGGGGGGGGCGTCAAAGGTGATCTTTAAATCGACGGTTGTGTGTTTGTGAGCTCTGTAAATTTTTGTGAAATTAAGTATATATTTCTTTAGTTTTGTTGCTCTATATCTTGAGAGATTGTGTGTCCTGCTTGCCACTCCTCCACTCCTTTACTGTTTCCAGCGGTGTGTGGTGGGTTTCTGCAAGCGTACATGAGTTTTATGATAGAGCCGCCATGTTTTCAAAGGGGTTGACCGTACAGAACGGTGCGACGGTGTTGTGACAGGTGTGCTGCTCTTTCTTTTGTACGTATGCAAGTTGATTCATCAGTGCAGTGACATAGTGTTGAATCCAGGACCCCCTAAATTATACAGTCTCAATCAGACAAGGTTGACGAGTGGTGGTCAACAGTCTCAATCAGACAAGGTTGATGAATGGTGGTCAACAGTCTCAATCAGACAAGGTTGATGAGTGGTGGTCAGCAGCCTCAATCAGACAAGGTTGATGAGTGGTGGTCAACAGTCTCAATCAGACAAGGTTGATGAGTGGTGGTCAACAGTCTCAATCAGACAAGGTTGATGAGTGGTGGTCAACAGTCTCAATCAGACAAGGTTGATGAGTGGTGGTCAACAGTCTCAATCAGACAAGGTTGATGAGTGGTGGTCAACAGTCTCAATCAGACAAGGATGATGAGTGGTGGTCAACAGTCTCAATCAGACAAGGATGATGAGTGGTGGTCAACAGTCTCAATCAGACAAGGATGATGAGTGGTGGTCAACAGTCTCAATCAGACAAGGATGATGAGTGGTGGTCAACAGTCTCAATCAGACAAGGATGATGAGTGGTGGTCAACAGTCTCAATCAGACAAGGATGATGAGTGGTGGTCAGCGACGAAGAAAACAGCAGGTGAAAAAAAAAACCCGCAAAAACAGCAGGTGAGAAACTGACTGTCGGAAAGCCTACATTTGATGAAAGCGTTTGCATTTTAGCAGACCTAAATACAGTTTGACGAAAACATTGATGACATGAAAAATGATTAGGCAGAAATAAAAGATTCATATTCTGATCCAAAGCAAGAACTTCGTGCCATGAAGAATGTTACTGACAAAAGAATAAAACAAGATTTTAAAGCAGAATATAGAAAATCTAGGGAAGAAGACAGACGATTTAGAAGTTCGTTCAAAAAGAAATAAGTTGGTTGTCTATGGAATTCTTAGGAGTGAAAAGAAAATTGGCAAAACTGTGATGAACTGACAGTGACATATTAACAGATAACTTGGAATTAACAGACACAGTCCAGTTTGACAGAATGCATCGACTGAACGCAAGCGCTAAGCCACCGATTATCGCAAGAGGGCAAGAAAGCTACCATGGTTTTGGATCATCTATTGATTTTTTTTGGTTATTACAAACTGAGTGCTTGACGCGGAAGAAAACCTGAAGTCCACCTACATATTCTACTGCATGATGTACAGTATATTGTTTTGTATGCGAGTGCAGGCATCTGATGTGTGTGCGCGCGCACACATTATTTTGCCCATGACCCCTATATCACTTTGGTGTTCCTTTCTTTTTTTGTTTTGTTTCACATTTGTTTTCATGCTTTGCTCAGATATCATTGAAAAAGAATCATGTGTGAGGAAGTAAGCCGGGAAAAGACATGGAATACTGTATTTATAGGAACGGAAGTTTTTATTTATTTATTATTATTTTTTTTTTTTGCTAAATATTTGCTTTGACGCAATTGGAAACGTGACCAGCGCGTTGAGCTAATGCGTAGGTCAGACATCCGCTGAGTCGTAGCCACGAGACCCTCTTCTTCAATTGTCTTATCTTTGTTGTTAATTCATTTATCCAAGAGCTTCAAATCATGCGTAGTGTGGTCTCAAAACGTAGCGGATGTGGTGTAGCGTATATGGACTAGTCCGCACGCAGTGACGTCTCCCTGATGAAACTCAAACTGAAACTGAAACGTCAAGCATTTGTCTTGGCATTCAGAATTCATGTGCAAGTCACACAAGAACGAACCGGAAAACTTAACAAAACAAACGTTTTACAGTATTTACATTTTATTGAACAAAATAAAATCGACGGCCGTTTTCTTCAAATGTATATCACACAACATCAGCTTTCTCATTCAGCAGGTCTAAGGTCTTTTGCTGCAGTTCAGCTAGAATCCCACAGTTCATACAGATAAAGCGTGCCTGCCACAGAAGGTGAAAACTGCACAGGATGTCGCCATTACTGGCAAAGCGGACTTTTCTTCATCTTTCCTTCCTACTCATTTTGTTTTGTTGTTTGTTTGTTGTTGTTTTTTCTTTTAGGGAAGGGGGTGGTGGTGGAGGGCAAAGGACAGAGGTGGGGGTGAGGGTTGGCAAAATGGGGATTTGGTGTGGGGTTGGGGTTGGGAGATGAGTCAAAGCCTTATGGTGAAAGAAAACAAACTGCTTGCATTTTGTTCCCATCCTTTCTTTGTTTCCTTTGTTTATCGGTGGCTGGTCCATTTCCCTGACAGGAAATAGCTGTGAAACAACAGGGGGCGTTAAAAGCGCCTTACCTTATTTTCTGTCAACGATGGTTCGGTTCTTTCTTTCTCGGTCACACAAAATCCGGTCTGCCCCTGAGCAGTGAAGACAGCGGTCTGTTCCGCGTACTTCAGACATTTTTAAAAAAATGTTTTCTTCTGCGTACTTTAAACATTCTCCTTAATCAGCAGGGAAGGGGTGTACACAATTAGTACAATAGAATAGGCACTATACAATAGTCGAAGGAAGGCAGAATTCACAACAGGAAGAAAACAGCAAAACAAAGGGAAAGAAAGGTACATATACGGAAAAGTATCAAACTAATAAGTTAAGCAATGAAAGATGTAGCACCGGGAATAGGTCATAGAGCGATGTCTCACGCCCTGTAAAAGGTGGGGATATCCGATTCATAGACACACAGTGCCACCTGACAGGATCTAACAAACACGATCATAGCTCATCACCCTAGTCCCTTCAAGAAGGTATATATCATCCTTGAAAAATGGCAAACTGGAAGAAAATTGAAAACTGTTCTTATACCTTCTTCATTTTTAACCACAGTCAACATTAGCGGCTTTTTCTGCAGACATTAGAAAATGTTAAGATAAAAGGAAGGA
>CM065734.1:11221677-11226677 GCA_033310375.1 Conus canariensis
GTGTTCCCATTATACCCTGACCAGCAGTGCAGGTGTTTGTATATCATTGATACAATATGTGTTCCCGTTATACCCTGACCAGCAGTGCAGGTGTTTGTATGTCATGGATACAATATGTGTTCCCTATATACTCTGACCAGCAGTGCAGGTGTTTGTATATCATTGATATAATATGTGTTCCCATTATACCCTGACCAGCAGTACAGGTGTTTGTACATCTCAGACTGGTTTCATACCGAGATGTGTCTTTTGAAATGAAACAGTGCACTACTTATCACGCCCATAGTCTTGAACAAAAAAGGGAGGACAGCAATAACATTCGTCATTGTATTCCATTTTACCATTCATTGTGAAATCAGGGAAAATTAAATATAAGAAGGAGCCACTCTTCATCACTTGATCTTTGGTGAAGAACGGTGTCCATACTCCCTTTGTAATGACAGGATCTCTCTCTCTCTCCTCTCTCTCTCTCTCTCTCTCTCTCTCTCTCTCTCTCTCTCTCTCTCTCTCTCTCTCTCTTCCCCCCCCCCCCCACGAATCTAAGTGTGCACTTTCTGTTATGTCATTTGGAGTTGATCTGGATTTTGTTTGTAGAGACTAAAACAATGTTGTCTATCTCTAGTGTGATTCTTATTACCCACAGTTAAGTTTTTTTTCTCCAGTTGTTGATGTATTCTAGTATCATCTTTGACAATATGTGTTGTTATACAACAATTTCGTTGTAGCAAAACCTTTCACCAACGATGATACAATTTCACTGCTGTCTCCGTAGTTCCATTATTAATAAGTATCTCTCTCTCCCTCTCTCCCTCTCCCTCTCTCTCTCTCCTCTCCTCTCTCTCTCTCTCATCTCTCTCTCTCTCTCTCTCTCCCATCACACACACACACACACACACACACACACACACACACACACACAGAGCACTATATGGTGTGTGCGCCCCCCTGTGATGACAGCAGCCACCCCAGAACCGTTGCACTGCCCGCCCAGCACCAATTCTTTACCCACTCGTTTCCACAGCTTAGTCGCCTGTCACTACGGCTTCCTCTGTTGTCTGTGACACTGAAAAATCGTCGACTGTTCTTTGCAATGGCGCTCAGCACAACGAGTAAGAAAGGAAAGTGCAGCTAAAAAAAAATTAACATGTAACTGGTCAAATCATTGCCTGTCCTTTACCAGCCGTCTTTGTTTCTGTTCTTTCATTTTCGTTCTTTCTCTGCTGTCACGCGTGTTCGATGTGTGTTTCTGTATTTGTTAATTTTATTATTATTTTTTATAATTAATATTGTCCACCATTTATGCAAGTGTAGTTTCATCCTTCTTGTTTGATCTTTATAACCCCACTGGCATCCCCTTTCGGTTTCAGCTCAAGGGTTAAAGCGTTGATCGTTATCTCATGACTTCTACTTACTCTTTAATGTACTTATGTATTACTTATCTATTATATTACGTTCTTTGCATTTTCACTCATTTCTTTCTTGTTATTAATATTTGCATTCATTTTCTCGATTCTGTGTTACTGTCGCGATCAAATAAGAATGAAATCATTTAGTGGAGTGACGTTTACGTGTCTTTAACCTGGAAGAATGTCATGCCTCGATGGGTTTGCGACTGAGAAAGTACTGCCTTCAGAAGGGTTTAATATGTAGTGGCCATCACATTCGCCCGTTTCATCACCTTTGGAATGATCTGTACATAACACTTAATATGTAGTGGCCATCACATCCACCTGTTTCATCACCTTTGGAATGATCTGCTTTGCGAATTTGTTTTAAGCTATCTGTGAGACAAACCGGCAAAAAGACAGAATAATTGTGAGATAATGCTTTAAACTATCTGTGTGACAAACCGGCCGAATAAAGACAAAGGAGCTTTGCGATTTTGTTGTTTTAAGCTATCTGTGAGACACACCGAGCAAATAAAGACAAAGGAGCTTTGAGATTTTGTTGTTTTAAGCTATCTGTGAGACATGCCGGGCATATAAAGACAAAGAATATGCCAAAAATTTAGATTACACACCTGTCTCCCATTTTTGTGTGTGATTTTCTTCGAACCAGTCTCAACGGGGCTAGCTGATTACTACAGATTCTGATTTAACATGTGATCGACAAGTCGAATGTGGCTATCATTCCCTGTGGCAAGCTCTAGGCAAAAAAAGGAAGCATTGATTTTGATCATACTTTTATGTTAAAGAAAGATTTATTTAAGAAATCACATACACGCACACGAACACACACACACACACACACACACACACACACACACACACACACACACACACACATACGAACAAAACAACATCAGCAGCAACAACGACGACGAAGACTTTAACGTATTGCTAGCCTCGCTGCAATCAATACCAAATCCGTTTGGCGCAGATCCCACGAGAATGAACTAATCCAAAGTGACGGGAAGGGGTCAAGTGCGCCGCTCAGTTCATTGGTCAATTTGATCCGAGCGTCAGTTGGCTTAACAATAAAGCCAATCCGGCGTGTGTGTCTGTGTGCGTGCGTGTGTGTGTGTGTGTGTGTGTGTGTGTGTGTGTGTGTGTGTGTGTGTGTGTAACAGGGAATACCGAAAGAATAAAGAATTAAATACACTGGATATAACTATGCAATATCACGTAAGTATGCTATTTGACACACCCACCTGACTACAGAATTAAAATCTGGATCACACTGTCAGGCTCCATCTACTTCAAGGATACCACTAATGGTTTCCCTGTATTTCTTGTCTGTATGTCTCATGCTTGGCTGGCGCTGGGACAGGTCTCATGACATAAAAGAGTACAATACTTATCATGCATAAAGTCCCGAACCAAAAAGGAAGACAACGACATTTGTTATTATAATCATTTTTTTTCCCATTCATTATAAAATCAAGGAAAATAAAGTGTAAGAATTAGTAACTCTTCATCGCCTGTTCTTTGGTTAATGAACAGACTGCATACTTCTCTCAAAAGCTTATTTCAGGGGTTAGTCACAAAGGCAATAGCGATGGAAGATTAATTATGTCATCAGAGAGACGACAGTGGGCTGTCTCCATCAGCGACTTTTTCTTCCAGTTGCAAAGCTGAGGCACTATAGTCAGACTCTCAAACACTACAGAACGTAGCTGGGGTTAACATGAAGCAGAGGCAGCAGGAGCAGAGCTCGGTCCATGGCCGCCACTGTCTCTGAGGGCATTCCCAGTGCTGTCCAGACGGGTTTGCCGCTTGCTATCTGTCTTAGCATGACCAGGTCCAAGGGTCATCTGAAATAGAGATAGTAGCGGTCCTAGGGTAACACCGTCCATGCGTGACCTCTTCTTCAACACTGAAATTCTTATGACGCATAAAATCTTTGCAAGTTTTGCCACGAAAACAACAAACACCTGAACAAACGACCACACTCACACAATCTAAATGTCAAGTGGTGCAGAAGGCATGGCACCTCACAAAACTCACTATCGACTGTGAAGCCACAACACAGAAAAACAACCAGGACAAAAGGAAAGAAAAAGCACGAGCACGCGTCCGAACAACTTCGTGTACCACAGCATCTGCACACCTTTTCGAATTATTGTATGAAATGATTGCTCTTATGTGATGGAAAAGACATGATCTGATCACTAGTCACCAATGATGTGTATTGCAATGTAGATTGATCAGCCACATAACAGTTTTGCTTCTAGTGTACAGAATCGTTAGTTCATTGTTCAATATTTCTGGAATCCAGATTATGGTCTAGAGTTTAGCACTCTGGATTCAGCAAAAGTCCTAGAAAAGTCCAAAGCTGCGGAAGACCTTGTCGTGAAGATGCTAATCAGCATTGTCTTTATTTAATGCGAACTGTCAAAGAAGAAGCTGAAAAATGAGGAAAACTAAGAAAGTAAAAAGAAATTCGAACAGGGTTGGTTTGATCAGGAATGCAGGGTAGCCAAACGTGAACTACGTAAACTATCAGAACGTTTCTAAAACACTGGATAATGATGATAGAGTAGTGTTCCCAAGATCTCAAAAAAAAGAAATCACAACCTGTAAATAACATATCAATTCAATCTGGTTCTTACATTTCAAACTTTCGCAGAAAAAGGATGAGCAAGAGTCCACAGTGATCAATGAGGAAACAAGTAGTGACGAAAATACATATGATAGACCAACGTCCAGAGAAGAACTATTACTAGCTATCAAAAAAAAAAAAAAAAAAAAAAAAAAACGAAAAAGAAAAAATGGTAAAGTGTCGGATCTGAAAGTATCATTGTGGAGTTTTTCACGGTTCTGGAAAGTCTGACGTAAGTCTCTATGTAAATTGTTTAACGTTCTGTTTGACACTGGGATTTACCCGAGGATTGGAAAAATTCTTAATATTACCCTTGGTTTCAGAAGGGTGATGCAAATGATGTAAACAATTGTTGAGGTATATCTTTATGCAATAGGGCCTATATGCAGTAAATATTATAGTTCCGTTCTTAATAACCGATTACATGAATGGATATCTCAGAATAATATAAAGGAGAACATCAAGCGGATTCAAGAAAGATTATCCTACGATTGATCATATTTTGGTCTGTTAGCTACAGTTCAAAAACAATTTGTAAATAATCATAAGTTGTATGTGCTTTTGTGGATTTTGAAAAAAAAAAGCCTTCGAAACAGATTCACAGAAACTATTATGGCCTATTCTTTATAAGAATGGAAATAAGTGTAAACTGTATCGTTGCGTAAAGAGTATGTATTGAGAGGATGAAAGCTAAGATCAGATTTGGAGCAAAAGTTTCAGATTTTGTCATGTGTGCCAGAGGAGTTAAGCAAGGGCGCGTCCAGTATTGTTTTCTTTGTTCATGAATGAATTAGCTTTGGAAATTATTCACAATGGAAGGCATGCTATTACCTTTGACCTTTTGAAGCTATTTGTCTTGCTTTTTGCTGACGATATAGACTTATTGTCTACAACTGTCGTTGGTCTTCAAAGACATCTGAAAAGCTTGTGTTCTGCTGCAACCAGATTAGAAATTTAAA
>CM065734.1:11231677-11236677 GCA_033310375.1 Conus canariensis
GTTACTCAATTTTATACTATTGTCAACTTCACATAAGAAACGAAATGAAAAAAATAGAGTCTAATGACGTTTACTAGAAATGAAGTATGCAATTTTGTTGCAGAAAAGGAAAAGAAAAGAAAGATACGTAAGCGCAAGATGCGCAAAGCAATCAAAGAAATGCCCAATGTTAAGTATACAGTGAGTTCTGGAATTGTTCCTTACTATGTTATTTTTACTACAACTTTATTATATCTTTTACATTATTTTGAATTATGTTGCGGTCCTACAATAGAGTTTATATAAAACAATCTACCAGCATTTGTTTTTCAGACTGTTTAATTCAAATCGCACTTTTTGTGCGCACAATGTGCTTACTGGTGTATAATTTCTTATGTAGTGCAGTAATCTAAGTATTTCAATTTAATAGTTGAACTTCCACCTTTTCTCGCTTGAAAAATCATGACTTGAACGTGTCAGCATCTATCCACTCGTTTGTTCAGATCAATACAATGAATGTGTCAGCATCTGTCCACTCGTTTGTTCAGATCAATACAATGAATGTGTCAGCATCTGTCCACTCGTTTGTTCAGATCAATACAATGAAGTGTCAGCATCTGCCCACTGGTTCGTTCAGATCAAAACAAAAACCCCTTTTGACAGACGAAGCGGGAGAAGAGGATGGCACAGAGGATCACACGGGGAAACATCTGATGGGCTGCTCTCCCCCACTCCCTCCCTCTCCACACTCCCTCCTGTCCCGTTCCTTTTTTGCCTTTGCTTCCCATGGTTCTTGACCGAGTATTTGTGCAGTGCTTTCTTTTTCGCTTGTTTTGTTGCTCCCTGGAACAAGATCGTGTGCATTTTACGAAGCACATTACCATCAGTTTTTTATGTTTTGTCTCTCTCCCCCCCCCCCCCCCCCCCGCTCCCGGTCTCCCCCATTCCGTCCTTAGGTCTCCTTCTTTATCTGCAGTTCTTTCTATCCACCTTCCTGTTTCTCAAATGCTGTTTGGAGGTCCATCTTTTGATTGGTCAACTGATTGTTTCGTATAATGATTCATTACCTAGTTTTTGTCTTCCTTTCTTTCTTTCTATCTTTCTTTTTTCTTCTTCTTTCTGTTTGTCAGTCTGTCTGTATGTCTGTGTGCTTTTTCTTTTAATTACTTATATAAATATTCATCAATAATCATCGTGTTTCGTCATGTTGCTTAATACATACCAATTAAAAAGAAGATAACATAGAAAAATAAGACAGGATTAACACAAACAAGCAAAACAGACAAGAGACCACACCGAACAAAATTAAAACAAAACAAACTGAAAGCAAAAACAACACCTGTGGGGAGACTTTTCTTTCGTCTTGTGACTCGTTTGTCCGCGTTCTCTGGGCGGTTCGCTAACATTTATTTGGGATTTGTTTAGATTTCCGCCTGCAGTCGTCTCGCTTTGCAACTAGATCTATTTCTTTTCTTTGTTAATCTAGTTGCAATAAAACAATGCCCCAAAACAAGTTTCAATCATTTTTCCGATCAGTTACTAAAACTTCTTTACAATTCTTAATGCTATGAGCATGCATGCGTATGTACAAATGGATGCACATTGTTGGGAATGACGGATAGGCATGTTTGATTCATTTTGATTTTCTGCTACATTTTTTTCGGTTATGCTGCAAAGATATCCGTTTGTTCCCCTTTTGGCCGGTTTGAAGCAGTATCCTAATGGTGTGAGCTGTACTCAGCTAGCTATTTTGGTTGCTTTCGTATATTATCTTGCTGAATCGTTAAGTACTTTAATTACACTTATTTTTCTTTATTGTGGGTAATAGTCTGTGCTATTCCCAGTTTTGCTTTTGAAACAAAACACTTCTGTTTGTGCACCTTTCTTCTTTTTCAGTTCAAATTTTCATATTCCAGTAATCCATATTATTTAAAGCCTATGATTGATCTAGCTAGTGTTCTGTTTTTCATATTTGAATTTTTCTTTTCTCGTCGCTTTTTTTTTTTTGCTTCATAGTCAATCATGGAATCAGTTAATGTTTACTTGGCACAAAGCCAACAGCTTGGTTTAACGTGAAAAATCCCAGCTTCTCCTATGAGAAAGATGAGACCGGAAAGAAAAGAGAGACGGAAAAAGAAAAAGAGAGACAGGAAAAAGAAAAAGAGAGACAGGAGAGAAAGAAAAAGAGAGACAGGAAAAAGAAAAGAGACGGAAAGAAAAAGGAACAGGAAAAAGAAAAAGAGAGACAGGAAAAAAAGAGAGACCGAAAAAGAAAGAGACCGGAAAAAGAAAAGAGCGGCAACATGCTCGAAGAAGGCTCTTGAATTAAAGAAAGAAAATAAACAAATCATAGACTAAAATGACGATGGAGAAAAAAGCACAGTAAAGAGAATTACAGCGTCCCTTAGTGCAGGTTGAGAATGATCTTAAGCGAACACAGGCTCAGTCTCTGTTGGATTCTGAGGAGTCTAAGTTTGACCTTCATTCCACTAAAAACCCTCCTGTTAAAAATACTTACATCCCCATGCTCCCCGTTTTGGCGAGTCTTACGGTGAGATTAACCCTTTCCTCTATCGTTTTGAATCCCACACCAATACGTGTGGCTGCCCAAAGAAAAATGAGTCTTGTACATTGCGAACCTGTTCAAAGGAAAGGCTCTTACTGTCTACAATTCTTCAGCCGCTAAAGAATCACTTATCTGGGAGGACTGAAAGTTGGAACTTTTAATAAGGTTTCAATGCACCACTGATGGATTCTGAGAAAAATTCAGATCCGTGCATCTGGAGAAAAATGATTTTTTCGACCTTTGTAATCTGCACTTCACTTTTTTTTAATCGTTGGGTCGAATGGTGCAACACCGACAAAGAGTTCCATTCCCTTCATGACTTGGTTCTCCAGGAACACATTTTGCAGTGTCTTCAACGATCTCGCCGTCTTCCTTAAGGAACGTTCAGTGGAAATTGCTGAAGAAATGTGTCGTCTTGCCGATTGAAGAAATGTGTCGTCTTGCCGATTGAAGAAATGTGTCGTCCTGCCGATTGAAGAAATGTGTCGTCCTGCCGATTGAAGAAATGCGTCGTCTTGCCGATTGAAGAAATGTGTCGTCCTGCCGATTGAAGAAATGTGTCGTCCTGCCGATTGAAGAAATACGTCGTCCTGCCGATTGAAGAAATGTGTCGTCCTGCCGATTGAAGAAATGTGTCGTCCTGCCAACTGAAGACATGTGTCGTCTTGCCGATTGAAGAAATGTGTCGTCTTGCCGGTCATAGAAAACTGCACATCCGGAAAAGCGTAGCAAAAAAACTTGTGGATTCCGTTTTTGAGGCAAGTGTGTCGGCCAGCTATACCCAGCAACGTGGTTTTAATCAAAATCAGAACTTTTAGAATTCTTGTGGTCAGACATCTTACAATAGTGGCCATTCCAACTCGAGTACTCATGTCAGCAGCATACATTCCCTTCTTACTTTACGCAACGTGGGTACGGCACACCTCCTTAACAGCAGAGAGGCGCCTTTTCAACGATCAAGCTTGCCTTGTGTTTGTAGAAATGGTCGTGGTCCATGGCTATGGTTCCAGTCAAAGGTCTGAGGAAGTCAGCGACGATTTTCGTTGTTGGTTTTGTGGCTGTCAGTTTCACTGTGCTAATGAGAGTCCATGCAGTCCTAAACTTTCAGTTGTTTCTCAAACTTCTGAGAACCTCCCTAAAAGATGGGAATCTCATTGTATGGTCTCTCATGATCTGACGGAAGGTCTCTTCATTGAGCTTTGCTCTGTCAATGGCTTTCAGGCTGTCTCCTCAGGAATGCAGGTTGTACGACTGTTGGAGTCTTTTGTAAAAGAAAGACATTAGCTAGGAGGAGAAAAAGAGGGCGAAGAAGTGAAACAGATTATAGAGAGAGTCAAACTGTCAGGTATTTGTCTCGTTAAATTATGTTGATTCTAGGGTGAGAATGGGATGTGTGAACATAATTATTTGATAATTTTCAATACAAGGTTTTATCGCAGTCTTGAATTTTGATAGTTTATTTTCATTTTGATCATGATTGGAATTATTTCCAAATTTTACCCTCTTCACGCACGCAATAGGTAAGATGTGGATCCTGCGATCGATCAAGTCATTAATTTAGATAACTAACAGAGTGCCTTGTCTTTTTAGGGCAAGCACCTGTATGTGGGAGGTGGCATGGACACATGGGCCATGGCAACCCCTCACAGCCCTTTAGATGATGGAAGATGGACATCGTTTAAAGGAATTTGATTTTGTTAATGTAATGGATAGAATGCAGTATTTTGATAAAATGATAAGAACTGGTGTCTGTGAACCCAGAGAGAGGTGTTTGTGCAGGAACGTAAAGAAAAAAAACATGTTTGTGCAGTGAGTGAAGGGATTGAGGTCAATGTGATCTGGATATGATTTTTTGCGAAGAGACGGCTTGTTGCATGATATACTGGCCAAGAAAAAAAGGAAATGTTACAATCCCCTCGCGCGAAAAGAAGTGAGGTGCAGATTGAAAGGACAAAAATTATTTTTTTTTACGAGGGGAGAAATTTAAAATTGGGTTCTGGTTTGATTTATGGAAAAGGAGTCTGAAGTGTAGTTGCATGCGGGGCTCATGATTGTCTTCGCATGCATGTGAGTGTGTACGTCGAGACCGTCGTGTGATACATTGTGTTTCGCCTCTTAAAAGACTTATACAGATACACAAACATATTATTTATGAGTTTCAAGTTTCGAGGATAACAATGATACTTATATAAATATTGCTGGTCTGTTTTGATTCTTGGCAGGAATGTATTTTATTAGAGAGTGAGAGAGAGAGAGAGAGAGAGAGAGAGAGAGAGAGAGAGACAGAGAGACAGAGAGACAGACAGAGAGAGAGAGAGAGAGAGAGAGAGAGAGAGAGCAGTTTGACCATGCTGTCTGAATTTGCTCTGACTTTTACACACACACAGAGACACACACACACACAGACACACACACATGCATACATACACACACATATGCAGGCACACACACACAC
>CM065734.1:11239177-11241677 GCA_033310375.1 Conus canariensis
TGTGTGTGTGTGTGTGTGTGTGTGTGTGTGTGTGTGTGTGTGTGTTCGAACACGCGCGAGCGCGCACACATGCGTGTGTGCGTGTGTATGTGCGTGCGTGCGTGCGTGCGTGCGTGTGTGTGTGTGTGTGTGTGTGTGTGTGTGTGTGTGTTTGTGTGGTGTGTGTGTGTGTGTGTGTGTGTGTGTGTGTGTGTGTCCCCTCTTGAAGACGTTGACATGTGTATATTTCTAGTGGCGACAGATCTCTTGAACGTCTCTCCCCTTGTTTTCGATGATCATTCAGATGTTGCTTTACTTTTAGCGCGAGGTTCAGGGTTTTCTCATATGGAGCTTTTGGCCTCCACACAGAGTAGCCAGCTCTCAATTGTGTGTCTTCAGTGCCGATCTAACAGCTTTCACTGTGGGTACCTAGGTAACATTTTGGGAAGGAAGATCACATGTGTACCTTGAACATCCCGTAAAAACAAAAAGGTTCAAGTGCACAATCATGGTCTCAGTAAGGGGAAGGCACTGGCTTCTCACCCCATCTGATCAGTCCTGAGATTAAAGAACATTACCACGTCTTCAAACGATAGAAACAATAACTTGCAAGGTAATCTAGAAAAGGTGGGCAGGGTCCCTTTTCACAGTTCTTTCTGATGGGGATGCACTTCTGACAGATGTCAGTCTGCAGGCGGTTATGGACCCGGGACAGAGAATACATGCTTATGAGCAATCTCCCCTGCAGTCCCCAGTCGCTACCTCTCGCAGCATCCAGACCGTGATCGATCTGGCCTTGGTAGCTGAAAAGATAATTCCATTGGGTCGCCTCCATCTGCTCCCACTTCAGCGGCCACTGAGCGACGTCTGGCTCAGACGACCTCAGAGGAGAACGTCCAAATTGGCCTCCCCTTTGTTTTGGCCCTTTAGCTGAATCTGGACTGTTGATGTAAGGTGTCCCTTTACAACCTCTGCGATCACCGCATACAATTTGTGCCGAGAGAGCGAGTCAGGCCAGGGAACTCACCTATAACCCCTCTTTCTGGAGTTCCACGCACATAAATCTAGACATGCGTGTGGAACTACCATCCTTGTGCAGCTGGCCTCAAGCCTTCAGAAACAAGATAGTGGCAGTATGCTCAGACAATTCGACAATGGATATCTGGAGAGCCAAGGGGTACTCACTCCAGATCGCTGATCGCTCTGGCAGTGCCTTTGCTGCTTTTTTTGCGAGTCGATGGGAATTAGTCCTTGTAAGACATATCCCAGCCAAGCTGAGTGTACTAGCAGACACTCTGTCTAGGAAGGTAAGGTGCTCCCACCAGAGAGGATGCTCAACAAGAGTGCCTTCCACTTAATATGTCAGTTTCTAGAACCTCTCCTGTGGACCTATTTGTTGCCGGATGGAACAATCAGCTTCCAGTCTTTATTTCATCGGGACCAGATGTTCTGGTGCTAACTGTGGATGTACTGTCAGTCTCTTGGAAGGGGACATCAGCATACGCGCTTCCCCCATCTCCACTCATACGAGCAATACTCTAAAAGATATCGGAGGTGAAGCGTTTGTTGGTATTTCTTCTGCACAGAAATGGACAAAGAATTGAATCAACCTTCTAGTATTATGCGGTGAAGGTCCCAGTCACTCTGCCCTCTCACAAAGATCTCCCTCATCCAGCCCAGGATGAAAAGATCATATGCAGATCCAGGGTCCCTCTGTCTCCACGCCAGTCTCATATCAGGCGATCCTCTCTGAGCAGAGATGTTCCTGCCCTCCATGCGTGGATAAACTCTTGGCTACTCAAAGGCAATCCACTCTGAAAGTATACGACAATAGGTGGAGAATCTTTGCAGGGTCAGTGAGGTTCGTGCCCTCTCCAGGGATCCACAGGTCTTGAAACGGCATAATGATGGCTCAGTCACTTTGTCCATGTGCCCAACGTTCCTAGCCAAGACCGTGAATCCTGAAGAGCGGCCTCTGACGATAAATATTGCCTCTGCTGGCCCGTCGTCGTCCTGTCCCAGGCGCAGACGTACGCAGGTGGAGCAGGTTAACTGTCCTGTCAGTTTATCTTCAGAGGACAGAGTCAGTTTATCTTCAGAGGACAGGGTCAGTTTATCTTCAGAGGACAGAGTCAGGTTATCTTCAGAGGACAGAGTCAGGTTATCTTCAGAGGACAGAGTCAGGTTATCTTCAGAGGACAGAGTCAGGTTATCTTCAGAGGACAGAGTCAGGTTCCTGTGACTTGCGCCTATGGTATGACAGGTTGGACGCTGCAGTGAAACCTCAGACGACAGGCTCCTGACCAAGGCAGGTCATCCGCCAGGCTTATGTCTCTGGCCAGAGGCCTCTTCCCCTCAGAGAGGATATCAGGCACATGAGGTCTGGTCTCCTTCCACCAGTTACGCCCTCTGGCAGAGCATCGTGGTCACCGACATGTCAGGCTGCTGGCTGAAGATGGATGACCACCTTTGGCAGGTTTTACCTAAGAGACATGTCAGAGGACATGGCAGCTCAGGACTG
>CM065734.1:11246677-11249177 GCA_033310375.1 Conus canariensis
AGAGGAGAAGCAGCGGCAGTGAGAGATGGAGAGAGAGAAGACTGATGGACTCAGTCCACCTTGTGTATAACACAGTTAACTCCAAAGAGCATTATAGAGCTGGAAGAGTTGGACAGTATTTGCTGTGCCCTTGTTTTTAGAAGAACACTTCCTTAGTTACAGAACTAAACTGAAGGAGCGGTCACTAAAATGTGGAACTAATACTACCACTAATACCAACATCAATCACCATGAATCTACTAACACTAGGCATTTTGTAACAAACTAAATTAGAAGTGGAGGGCGTATGAGTGTGTTACATCCAGGGGTACCACAGAACTTGAGACACCTGTTCAGATCCTGGTGACCAGAGAACGAAGGTGATGACGGCTGTTTTAGGGGTATAAGAGTACGCGACAAAGCAGCACTCTATGGTTTTGTTATGAGACACACCGACTTACCAGAGCTGCAGTGTTGGTCAGAAAACTCGACTGTGTTATCACTTCAGCATCTACATTATGGGTTGCAGATAGGAAAGTCGGAGTTGTATACAACAATTATGGTTCTGACTGGGTTCATCGCTGTGTGAAGCCATCGGTCTGTAATGACTGGTCCTTTCGTTGACAAAATGCTATGATTCTTTTATCACTGTGCATCTGTCTTCCCGTCCTTCAATCAACTGTCTTTTTGTTGTTGTTGTTGTTGTAAAGCCAGCCTTTCTCTGCCAGTCTTATTTAGTCAATGGCATTTGAACATTTTGTGATCAATGCGTTCTTCATAAAAAATGTTTGAAAACGCGTGTAATTGTCGCTTCCCCAATTCTCAATGGAGCAAATAATGCAAAAATGCAAGAGAAAACAATCAGCTTTCAACAGAAAATAGGCGAATTGGCTTTAAAGTTCTTTTGCTGCCGACAACAGACAGGCTACTTCTCCGCAAAAAAATTAATGGTTGAGCTAGAGAGAGAGAGAGAGAGAGAGAGAGAGAGAGAGAGGGAGAGGAGGAGGGAGGGAGCGAGAGGAGAGAGAGAGAGAGAGGAGGAGAGGAGGGAGAGCGAGAGAGGAAGAGAGAGAGAGAGAGAGAGAGAGAGAGAAGAGAGAGAGAGAGAGAGAGAGAAAGTATGAAAAATCATACTTTGGTTGTTCTCTGCCATGCTGGCTTTAACTGCAAAGATTTACTGGTGTGGAAAGAATCTAGGAAAGTCTGCGTTGCCTGGTCATTGTATCATTGAATGATTGATTCAACGACTGCGCGTGTTCTTTCTCGAGCAGGAATGCAATGATTGAGATGGAAAAAATTAGCCATAAGTGTACTTAAATCGAGGCTCTAATTTCAGATATAGACAATCAATACAGAAAATTACGGAAAAGCATTGTCAATTTGTGGTTGAATGTACGTAAATGGAGGGATGTTTTCAACTGTTGCCGTATCTGACTTTTCAATTGATTAAATTCTAATTTGCATATAGAAGGAAAAAAACACTTTTTATGTATCCAGTATTTCCCAGCTGTTCCCTGTTAAAGGGGATAATAAGTCATCCTTTTCTCTTGGCTGTCATATCTTCCTTGTTCTGTAAATGGTAGTATTCCTTGGCCACTAATTTCATTTTCACCAATGCCAGATCTGGCAGTTAACAAACAATCATAATTGTATCGTCATGTGCCAACGTACAAAAAACCTTTACAGTGCTGCTGATGAGTGTGTGTGTGTGTGTGTGTGTGTGTGTGTGTGTGTGTGTGTGTGTGTGTGTGTGTGTGTGTGTGTGTGTTATGTTCACTTGTTCTGATTCAGCATAAGCGGAATATAACCTACTGAGCTCTGTACTGACGACAATAGGTAGTTGGAGACAAAATGAAGAAAGCGCCATCACGACGTTTCGTTCATCTGAGTTTCCCTATTGCTCAACAGACACTACTTTTTACGGCAAATAAGTGAAACCAAAGCAAAATAAAATGTGACGCATGACTGCTTAATGATGACTTCTAACGGCAATGAAAATGACGTCATGGAATTCCGGCTAGGGTCTGGATTTATATGATACGGCTTAAGCTATGCTTTCTTTCATAATATACCTCTGCATCGATCAGGCCTGATCGATACAGATACCTGAATTACTTGGTCAAGAAAGTTCAGCAACACACGTAAGCATGCATCCATGAAAGCGACGAAACTTGACGATGTAATTCAAGCCGTCCCATTTAAATCTAGCAAAAACGACTTTGGATATACGACGGTGATGATGATGATGATGATGATGATGAAGAGGAGGAGGAGGAGGAGGAGGAGGAGGATGGTAACAATGACAACGACGACGACGACGACGAAGAGGATGATGTTGATGATGACAAAGATGACGACGACGATGATGATGATGATAATGATGATGATGATGATGATGATGATGATGATGATGATGATGATGATGATGATGATGACGACGACGACGACGACGACGAAAACAATGATGATAGTGATGATGATGATGATGATGATGATGATGATGATGATGATGATGATGGTG
>CM065734.1:11254177-11279177 GCA_033310375.1 Conus canariensis
ACGACGATGAAATAAGTGCAGGTGACGACAGGATAAAAATAACAGACGAGGCAGATCATTGAGGAGGGGCCATAGACCAGATGGTCTGATAATGACTGGTAAGCACTCTGACCCAGACCCAGGACAAGGAAACCGTGTACTTTCCCTCCGCTCACCCTGTCGCCAGCGCCATTACCACGACCAGCAGACGATCGGGCTCTGTCACAGACATCAAAAGAAGATAATGATAGGCGACGGAGTTGCTGCCTTTACAAGCAGCTGCCGCTTTGGCCAAGGAAGATTGTGTGGTGCTGAGCTGTACAAACGAGTGGGCGAAGACTTGGTGCTGGGTATAAGACTGTGATTTCTTTGGAGTGGCTTGGAAACAGGGATTGTTAGGGATTGGAAAAATACAAGCGTGTGTGTGTGTGTGTGTGTGTGTGTGTGTGTGTGTGTGTGTGTGTGTGTGTGTGTGTGGTGCGTGCGTGCGTGCGTGCGTGCGTGCGTGCGTGCGTGTGTGGTGTGTGTGTGTGTGTGTGTGTGTGTGTGTGTGTGTGTGTGTGTGTGTGTGTGTGTGTGTGTGCAGCACGCATTCACGCGTCTTCACATTCACACGTTTGTGCCTCTCTCTTATGCTAAATAAAATGCATCATACACATACACGTTTACACAATTGTGCTCCTACAAATGACGGAGACTAAAAACAGTTAATCAAACAAAACAGGTAAATATATAGATAAACACAGGAATACAAACAAACAAACATACATACATACATACATACATATGATTACATACATACGTGCAACAGAAATAGTCGTCGATATATCAACAGATTTTTAAGTAATAAGTTTAATTTGTGTTTAAGAATCATTTTATTGATAGAAAGTTTGATGGGTTCTAAAAGACACTGTTTTGTAATCTGATTTAAAAAAGAATGTATCAATATTCGAATTCCAAATGTTTTACCATGAACTCTTAGTTTTCGTCGTCTGTTTTCTAGTTTTCATTATGTAGCCTACTGAGCAACATGACAACAAAGTCAGTATTAATATTGATTACACATCTGTAGCAAAATTAAGGAATAAATAAGCAAGTTTGGTATTGACACCAATGTAGGGTTACATAAAAAATAGACACAGAAAGGCAAACGAGTAAAACTGACAGCTAAAGAAAAAAAACCGTTAAACAGACAAACTCAGAGTATCAATATCCGTCATCACTTGGATTATCATATTACGATATAAATAGATAAATCCACAAATAAATGAATTAATAAATGTACTAATAAATTAACGAACAGATGAACAAATAAACACACGAATAAATAACAAACAATGGATAGACAGAGAAATGAAACAATAATGACTACATAAATACATAAGCAAAGGATCGCATAAATGAATGAATGAATGAATGAATGAATGAATGAATAAATAATTAATTAATGAATTAATTTTAAGTGAGTGAGTGAGTGAGTGAGTGAGTGAGTGAGTGAGTTTGTTAATTGGTTAATTGGTTAATTGGTTGGTTGGTTGGTTGGTTCGTTGGTTGGCTGGTTGTAATGAATGAATGAATGAATGAATGTAATAATTAATTAATTTAATTGGATTGATTGATTGATTGATTGTGATGTTGATCGATTGAATGATCGATATGAATTGATTGATTGATTTCACTGATTGCTTAATGAGGAAGATAACTAATAACTGATTAATGAAATTAGTTATCTGTTAAGTTATTCGATCAACCAAAATCTCGACCTGCAGACATGACCGTTGAAGAAGAAGAAAGGAAAGAGAGAAAGAGCTATGACACAGAATGGCAGCGTGATAAAGGTGGCCAGTGACATGTGTAGATGAAGGACTTGTGGCGTGTGTGTGTGGTGTGTGTGGGGTGTGTGTGTGTGTGTGTGTGTGTGTGTGTGTGTGTGTGTGTGTGTGGTGGGGTGTGGGGGGGGGGGGGGGCCCTCAAAAACGGATTCCACAAGATTTTGTTTTTGCCGCACTGCTTTTTCGGGTGTGCGGTTTGTACTGATCGGCAAGACGGCACACTTCTTCACCACTTTCACAAGAACGTTCTTTGCCAAAGACAGGAAAACCTTTGGAGACGCTCTTTAAATTTTGTTCCCGGAGAACAAGGTCACAAAGGGAATGGAAATCCTTATCAGTATCGGACAATTCGACCCAACGATCAAAAATAATGAGAATTGCGGTCAAAAAGGCGGAAAAAGATTCATTTTTCTCCGGATGCACGGATCTGTATTTTTGTCGGAATCCTTCAGCAGTGCATTGAAACTTTTTATGAAAGTTCCGATTTTAAGCCCACCCAGGTGAGCAGCTACAGAATGGTTGAGAGTCATGGATTTCCTTTGAAAAGGGATGCAATGTACAAGACCCATTTTCTCTGTGCCAGCCACATGTATTGGCGTGGGATTCAAAACAGCAGACAAAAGCGTCAATCTCATACTTCAACTCATCAACAACGGGAAGCTTGGACATCGTATCAAGGGTCAAAAGGGGCTGCCATGATTTACGTACAGGGTGCTTGCCCCTAGAATCAACAATAAACTCTTTTTAAAAACGTTTTTATCTTCTTTTTCTTCTCCTCTCTCTCTCTCTCTCTCTCTCTCCTCTCTCTCTTCTCTCTCTCTCTCTCTCTCTCTCCTCTCTCATCCGCTGCCTTTGCCAGAGTGCCAGGCAATCTCTTTCTTCCAAGACCACAAATCACTACTTAAAAAAAAACCCACAAAAAAGCACAAAAAGACGCTACCAACGAGGAGCAAGCACCTGTAAAGGTGACTTTTCAATGCGAGTTCAAAGTCCACATAACATTGTTTTCCTTTTTTTTCTCCTCGGGGCGCATACACAGAGAGAGAGAGAGAGAGAGAGAGAGAGAGAGAGAGAGAGAGAGAGAGAGAGAGAGAGAGAGAGAGAGAGAGGTGACAGAAAAAGATATACAGACAGATAGAAGCAGAGACAGGAAAAAAAAGAAAACAGAGACACACAGGGAGAATAAAAGACAGAAGAACGAACGTCAGAAAACGCCACAATCATCCAGACATCTGTCATATGTTCCCTTTGGCAGAAGTATGCAGTAAACCCTAGAATCTGTAAGAGTTAGTCTGACGAATACGTCATTTCCTCTTCCCTTCCCTTTGGTCCTCTGCCTCAGTTCAGATTCACCACCCTGCCCTTCCATGGCCTCGTACCCATTTCCCCCTTCCCCTTCCTTCGCTCCTTTGATTTCATTGACTCTTGTTCTTGCCTGCTGTCCCCATCAGTGCTGTCTTTCTCCGTGGTGAGTAAATCATGGTTCGGGTGCTGCGGTCTGTCATGTACGTTTGGTAGGTTGCTTATAAATGTCAATTATGATACATGCACGCACGTTCTTGTTTTGAGACTATAGGTAATTCGGCGTGAAATGATGATGCTGATCGTCATGATCATGATCAGTCTGGAAGCATTGAAAAGGAGTTTGAAAGATGGAGAGAAAGAGAGAGAGAGAGAGAGAGAGAGAGAGAGAGAGGGGGGGGAGGGAAGAGAGAGACAGATAGACAGACAGACACAGACATACATACAGGCAGATAAGCACACACACACACACACACACACACACACACACACACACACACACACACACACACACCACGCACGCACGCACGCACCACCACACACACACACACACACACACACACACACACACACACACACACACAACACACACAAGGGAAACAGACAGACAGACAAACACAAAGAGACCGACAGACAAACAGTCTGACAGACACAAAAAGACAGACAGGCAAAGACACAGAACTAGCAGACAGACGGACAGACAAAGACGTCCATAGGCATTATGTACTGCTTTTGAACAAGCATATGGTGGTAGAAGAGGACCTGTCTCTCCCGTCCCTCATCCGCTTCTCCTCCCTTGCCTCCACCACCCTTCCAGTCAGAGTGCACAGTTATCCCCCTGGATCAGCTGATTAACACTTCATTTCCTACATCTCTCTCTCTCTCTCTCTCTCTTCTCTCTCTCTCCTCTCTCTCTCTCTCTCTCTCTTCATCCGGGACAACGGCTTTTTTTCCCCCTCCGCCTTCTATTCAGTTTCCAACCTCTCTTTACATGTTCAGTCTTTACTTTTAGTTGGCTGCAGTATGTACGGTACTCATGGTCAAGTTTGTCAAGATTCTTTGGTAAGCTGGCTGATCACACGGGCCTGGAATATCGTACGTCCATGGTTTGCCCAAACTGCATCATAATTTGGCCACCCCTCCTTCTCTCCCCTTACCCATCCATCGTGGGGGGATCGCCATGGAATGTCGCAAGTGCAATACGCATGGAGGGGGGTGGGAAGCGGGTGGGCGGCGTCCCCGAGGAATGTTGCAATTTTGCAACATCCTGTGGCGAGACCGCCCATGTTGTGATGGGACAAGCAACATTGTCAAAACAGTCAGTTGCAAAATGAAGCGACTGCAGGCAGAAATCTAAAGAAATCTTTGAAAGTTTTAAGTACCACATCCACCAAACGTGAACGAACGAATCACAAAACAAAACACGACGCGTTTTGACCTCTTAAGTCTTCTTCAGGCGAGAGAAACGACACTCAACACAAGGAAAATGAACAACGAGCAATCACTTCCCTGAAACAAAAATTCGGTGCAAGATGGGCGTTGAATGAAAACGAGGCCGTGAGGAAAGAGACAATGCGAGTTAAAATAGTTATTATGATAATGACGATACTGATATCAATGATAATAATGATAATGATAAAAATATTTAAAAAATAATAAAGAACGAATTACTACCACTTTTGATGATAATATGGCAATATCAGTTGTATGGGAGAAAGGAAGGAGGTGATGATGATGATGATAATGATGGTTATATTGTAATATCAATAATAACACTGCTATTAATAAAAAGGATAATAATACTAACGAGAGAGAGAGAGAGAGAGAGAGAGAGAGAGAGAGAGAGAGGATGGGAAGAGGTTTAAGGGGGGGGGGGAGGAGGGGGTGCTGTCTTGAGTTCAAAACCGCCATCCTGCCCGTCTTTCATCCCGTGCCAATTTCTCCCGTCCCCGTCCTCTGCTTTCATCAGCTCTTTCGCTTGCTTGCCATCCCAACAGTGCTATCATCTGTAATGAGTAGCATCATGATTCGGGTGTTAGGATTTGTCAGGACCGTTTGATATGCTGCTTGCTGATGGTTATGACATAAACACAGACCTTCCTATTTGGAGCCTACAGATACGTCAACATGAAATAATGTACGCCGGTCGTTATGATTATGATCAGTTAAAAAGCATTGAGAGGGATTTTCAAAAGGATGGAGAGAGAGAGAGAGAGAGAGAGAGAGAGAGAGAGAGAGAGAGAGAGAGAGAGAGAGAGAGAGAGAGAGATACGCATATGGGTATCTTATTACGTCATGCCCCTTCCTTCCCGACTTTCAAGTCTGCACTTAAAACGTATCTGTTCAAACGCCAGTTGTAGGATACCACCTGAAATATTACTAAATTTCAACATGTCACTTGAACACTTTGCTCGTGTACCAATGAGCTGTTCACCGTGTCATATAGTGTGTTTATGTACGCAACATTATGTTCCAGTGTGTGTGTGTGTGTGTGTGTGTGTGGTGTGTGTGCGTGTGTGTGTGTGTGTGTGTGTGTGTGTGTGTGTGTGTGTGTGTGTGTGTGTGTGTGTGTGGCGTGTGCGCGAGTGTGCTGTGTGCGTGCGTGCGTGTGTGTGTGTTTATGCTTATGACCCGTGAACGCAGAAGTGTGTGTGTGTGTGTGTGTGTGTGTGTGTGTGTGTGTGTGTGTGTGGTGTGTGTGTGTGTGTGTGTGTGTGAACAGTTTTCCATGGACACCAGCTTTTAAAAGAATAGGCGAGAGAATGGTTCTATTAACAGAATCAAAAGCTTTTTCAAAGTCTATAAAAGCGACATACAGTTTACGATTTAACGAGAACTGCTTTTGCACCAAAGACTTCAACGTCAGCATATGATCCACAGTTGATTCGTTGAGCTTAAGCCGCCTGATATTCGCTAGTGATGTTATTATATTCAACCCATTCCTGTAGTCGGTGATTTATGATAGTGCTGTACAATTTACTACTAACGCCACTTAAAGAAATTCCTCTATAATTATTAGGATTATTTACATCCCCTTTTTGATACAGAGGTAGAACAATACATTCAGTCCAATGTTCAAATAAAGAAATGTTATCAAATAAAGAATTGGAAAAAGTTACAAAAAGTTCATTATTAGATCAGTTTTACAAGCATGCTTCAGCAGCTGACCAATTATACAATCTGGTCCAGGAGCCTTACATTTTTTTTTATTTTCCTTAGAGCAAACATTACTTCCTCTTTTGAAATCGGACGGCTTAAATAATCATCCTCTCCTTCATCATGATCCCATTGTAACTCACCGTTAGGGTCTACGTCTTTAGTTAGCAATGACGTATATTGTTCATACCAAGCGTCAATACTTATGCTGTTCGCTGGTTATCTTATTCTTAATGAAATTCGATGTACATTCTTCCAACATTCTTTCTGATTTCCTATAGATGCAATCAGCTCTGTCAACAACGATAGTCTCCCATTAATCGTCAGTTTTATCGCAGGTAAACAAAACATTTTGTATCCCAAGAATACATCAGATTTAAATTCGTCAACGAATGTTTCTACTAAACAAATGAAATCGAAGGACTGAAGAAACGTTACAAAGCCACTGTCTTGTAATTTTGATAATAACCCATTGACATACCAATACAGGAAAATAGCGATCAACTTTTGCCATGTTTGCTACTACTTGCATCTTTCAAGCGCCTCTGTTCACAAAAATTGCTCACAGGAGCACACATGGAAGTTGAAGATCCTCTACCAACCTCTCACAGTCTGCATTTGTTTCGCCGTCTCTCCGGGGTAGACCATAAAAAAGCACGTTCTTGCGTTTGGAACGGCCCTCAAGATCGTATATTCGTCTCTCGCAATCATCCAGCTTTTCACGCAGGTCGATGTTGGTCTTCTGCAGATCTCCGTTTTCTTTCCGCAGCTCTGTCACTTTCTTCAATTCTCCCATCTCACTGTAAAGAGCCGCGTTGTCCTCCCTCAGATCACGGACCTCCTGCTTCACCGCGTCCAGCTTGGCGTCCACCTGGTCACCTCTTGAGTTCACGGTGGCCATGACGTCACGGAGCGTGGGTTCTGTTGCGAGAGGCCCAGAAGTGTGAGTCGATGGATCATTCCAGACTTACTCTCCGCGTCGATCCTCCACTGTGGAGTCGTGTCTGTCGCGAGGAGTCTCTGCTGGGTGGAGGGTTGGGTTCTGGGTTCGATTCGATGTCACCACATCGAAGGAGCAAACTGCCCCAGAACAAATAGGACAGGAGCAGTCCCAAGGTGACACCGCCCCCTCCGTGTCGAAGTGTCACGATGGCAATATGTAGGCTTGCCTTTTCTTTAGCCCGCTTTTTCATGTAGCCGATGTAGGCTGGCAATAAGCGACCACGAACAGTTCGAAGGTCGATGGCAGCAGAAGGCATTGTTCATCACACACTTGCCTGCAGTCTCTGGGAACGGAATTCTATGTCCACCAAAATTAGCAACAATTGACAGAGATCACAACATAGCATACTGACACTTGCACTGCAGTTCACTGTCCCCGAGAGAGAGAGAGAGAGAGAGAGAGAGAAGAGAGAGAGAGGGGAGGGGAGAGGGAGGGAGAGAGACAGACAGACAGACAGACAGGACGGACAGACAGACAAACAGACAGACAGACATACACTGCTGTTGAAAAATATAATGGTGATAGAGGAACACCTAGTCTCCTCCGTCCCCCATTTCCCCGTTCTCCTCCCCGTGCTACCACCCCAGCTCTCCCCCCCCCCCCCCCAGTTAGAAGCATAGTTATCCACCTGGATTAACCGATTAACTCTTCATTTCCTCGTCTGTTATCCTCTCTCTCTCTCTCTCTCTCTCTCTCTCTCTCTCTCTCTCTCTCTCTCTCTCTCTCTCTCCCCGTGTGTGTGTGTGTGTGTGTGTGTGTGTGTGTGTGTGTGGTGCGTGCGTGCGTGCGTGCGTGCGTGCGTGCGTGCGTGCGTGTGTGTGTGTGTGTGTGTGTGTGTGTGTGTGTGTTGTGTGTGTGTGTGTGTGTGTGTCAGGATCACCCCTCCCCTTTCCCTGTTATTATCTCGTTTCCCAACCTCTCTCTACAAGTTCAGCCTTTCTTTTCAGAGGGTTGCAGTGTGTATTGTGCATGTGGTCAATTTTGTCCAGATCCTTTGGTAAGTTGCTAATTACAGAACCTGCAATAGCCCAGAATGTGGCAGTCCCATGGTTTGTCAACATTTGACAAAACGTGGCTATTCCCACTCTTTCCTCCTCCCCCATCCCACAGAGAGGGTACACAGAATATTACAATGAAGGTCACAGTTTGTGATATTCTGTGGTTGTGACCATGTTGTGATGGGACATCCGATATTCTTAAAACAGTTTCGGGATTTCCTCTTTTTCCTCTTTCTTTCTTTTTTTCTTCCTTCTCTCTCTCCCCTCCTCTCCTCCTCCTCCTCCTCCTCCTCTCTTCCTCTTCTCTCCTTCTTCCTTCTTCTTCTTCTTCTTCTTCTTCTGTCTTTCTTTCATCGTTTTTAGGCATAATAAAAGTATACCATCCATCGCTATCTCTGTCCTATCCTCTATGTGTCTCACTCTGTCTCCTTCTTTGTCTCTGTCTCTCTGTCTGTCCAATCCGTCTCTGTTCTTTGTCTCTGTCTGTCTGTCTGTCTGCTGCTCTCTGTCTCTTCTCTGTCCTCTGTCTCTCGTCCTCTCTCTCGTCCCTCTCTCTCTCTCTCTCTCTCGTCACTCTGTCTCTGTCACTCTGTCACTCTGTCTCTGTCTCTGTCGTCTGTCGTCTGTCTCTGTCCTGTTCTGTCGTCTGTCTCTGTCTGTCTGTTGCTGTCTGTCTCTGTCTGTCTCTCTCTCTCTCTCTCTCTCTCTCTCTCTCTCTCTCTCCTCTCTCTCTCTCTCTCTCTCTCCCGGGGTGAGCTGTCGTCATCCAAGAGGTCTGGGCTGTCTGCTTGACCCGAACAGCGTGGCCTGTGGCTGTAGAGACCGGTGCGAGAATGACAGTCTCTGCCGCAGTGGTCGCATTGTATGTCGACACTGGCTTGTTGGCTGTCATCTCCTTTCTGTGGGCTCGCTTTTCTGCTGCAGCAGCTGTCACTTTGTCTTCGTCCAATCTGAAGCTGTTTCTTGAGAGTACTTCTCCAGCTGTTGCGTTTTACTGCGAGGTCCTCCCCCCCCCCCCCCCCCAAGATTCAGTGTTGATCCCAAGCGCTTTTATGTCTCTTTTGCAGACGTCTTTGTATCTCACTCTGGGCGGCCAATACTTCTCTGCCCTGCGGCAAGCTCTCCATAAAGGATGTCTTTTGGGATGTGACCATCCTCCATGCGGCGAACATGGCCCAGCCAACGCAGCCGACGCTGTCTCATCAGGGTATACATGGTAGGGAGGCCAGCGCGAGACAGGACTTCTGTGCTGGTCACCCCGTCTAGCCAGGGGATGCCGAGTATACGCCGGAGGCTTCTGAGATGGATGGAATTGAGCTTTTCTCCTGCGAGCATATGTGTTCCATGTCCCACTGCCATACATCAAGGTGCTGAGAACGCAGGCGTTATAGCACAGCCATCTTTGTCTTTGTGGTCAGCTTGGGATTTGTCCACACTCTGTGTGAGGCGAGCAAGTGTTGTGGCTGCCTTCCCGATCCTCATGTCGATCTCAGTGTCAAGGGACAGGTTATCGGTGATGGTTGACCCAAGGTAAGTGAATTGATGGATGGCATCAAGCTCATAGTCATCAATGGTGATGACTGTGGTGACGGCGTGTCTTGACCCAGGACATTTGTCTTCTTTAGGCTGATAGTCAGACCAAAGTCTTTCCAGGCCTGGGAGAAGCGGTCCATCAGCAATTCCCGCTGGGTGTGGGTCGCAACAGCGGCATCATCGGCAAACAGCATAATGATCTCAGATGAGGGCTTCGCGGACCTCTGTCCTTGCTCTCAGGCGGGTGAAATTGAAAAGCCTGCCATCTGATCTGGTCCGCAGGTAGATCTCCTCTTGCGATGTGCTGAATGCATGCCTCAGGAGGAGTGCAAAAAAGATCTTACAGAGGGTGGGGGCTAGGACGCAGCCTTGTTTGATACCGCTGTGTATGTCGAAGTTGGAGAGGTTGCCATTAAACTGCACAGTGCCTTTCGTGTTGGATGGAAGGACTCAATTAAGCTGTGCAGTTTGGTGGGGCAGCCGATCCTTTCGGGGAGCCTTGAAAAGATCATCTCTGCTGACTGGGTCGAAGGCCTTGGTGAGGTCGATGAATGCGACATACAGGGGCATCCGCTGCTCTCTGCACTTCTCCTGGAGTTAGCGAAGCGAGAAGACCAATGTCTACCGTAGACCTCTCTGCTCGAAAGCCACACTGTGAGTCTGGGTAGACACGTTCAGCCAGCTTCTGCGGGCGGATCAGGAGGACCCAAGCGTAGACTTTGTCCACTATGCTGTAGTTATTGGAGTCGCTCCTCTCGCCCTTTTTTGTACAGGGTGACAATCTTGGCATCTCTCATGTCCTGCGGTACAGCTCCCTGATTCCATTACCGACAGTGTACTGCGTGCAAAGTGTGCGGAAGCGTAGTCTTGCAGTGTTTAACGAGGTCTGGAGCAATGCCATCATTGTCAGGTGCTTTTGCCTGATGCCAGGCTGTCAATGGCCTTGCTGAGTTCGTCCACGGTCGGCTCTACGTCAAGCTCTTCCATGACTGGCATGCACTTGATGGCGTCAAGGGCTGAGGAGGTCACTGTGTTCTCTCTGGAGTAGAGGTCGGAATAGTGCTCCATCCATCTCTCCATCTGCTGGCTGGGATTATTGTTACTTCCCCTGACTGAGCCATATTGTACCAAATCCGTTTACTGTCAAAACCTGCTTTATAGCAGCAACCCAGTTATGCTTTTCTAACTCAGACTGACGCAGTAACATACTGTATGCTTGTCTACATAATCTGCTTGTAAGTATTTAGGAAAGTTTTGACCAAGATTTAACGCATTTCCCGGAAGATCGAATGTAAAGCGGATACCTTCAGAATCACTATATGCCATTGTATTTGATGAATGCAGTGGAATATTCAGAAACCGTTTAATCGCAAAAGTATGGACTTTTTCCATATGCAGATTTTCTTCAAGCCCCCATATTTCTGCTGCATATGTTAAAATAGGTTCTATTTGTGTATCAAATCACTTCCAAAATAGAGAGGGATTAATTGCATTTATTTTTCATTGCTCTTAGAATTTCTATTACTCCTTTTTATATTTCTTATACGTGTCAGACCGTCCGGAATGTAAACTTAACCTCGTTGTAAAAATCGTTCCGATGTATTCGTATGCATTGGTTACATTTACTTCCGCGTTAGAGTAATACCATTCTTCCTCCCTGAGACAAGTAACCACCGTGCGAAAAAATTATGATATTTGTCATATCTAAATTAACAGTTAATTGCAGTCTATCTGTCTCACACTTCAACATATTAAGCTGATTCTGTAAAGTCAACAGCAGTGCTTGAAACCAAAATGACATCGTCAGCAAATAGCAACATAAATAGTTCAAGAGCTCTAGGGATCATCTGTACACTATGCCTACCTTTTCTGGACATTTCAAGGGCTGCTTCGTTTATTTAAAAAAATACAAACAGCTGTGGACTCATACGGCAGCCTTGCTTTACGCCACGTTGACATGAAAAGAAATAAGAATAAACACATTTTTCACGCACACAATGACCGATATCCCACAAAGCGCCATGTACAATTTTCCATCGACACCAGTTTTTCTCAGGACATGCCATATTTCTATTTACCGAGTCAAACGCCTTTTTAAAGTTCACAAAAGCGACTATAGTTTAGTGTTCTTCATGAGAAACTTTTGTACTAACGCATACAAAGCAAAAATATGGTCTATAGACTGTACCCTGCTCGAAAACCTGCTTGTTCTTCAACTATCTTCTCCTCTCTATTTGCTCAATTTGTTAATCTTTTGTTCAAAATATGAGAGTAAACTTAACTAATACACTCGTAAGAGCTTCTCCTCTGTAATTATCTGGCTATTTGCATCCCCCCTTTTTTTTTATAGATCGGTACAATAATTGATTTCTGTATTGATGCATATCACGAAATTGCAGGTGATGGATGCCTTTGACAGAATCTATACTGAAAAGTTGTCTATATTGTGTTTTAACATGTAGAACTTTGTTCGACTATTTCTGAAACACTCCCATGTCGTTTGTCTTAACATATGGTGACGCTCTTGTGAAGTGAAGGGTATAGAAAGTTGTTGTGCACACATTTTATTTCTAGCACCTTTTTTCCGCACATCTGTCAGCGACTTCATTACGAATATTCCACAGGTGAAGGAATGAAAAAAAAAAAGTTAAGTCTGTTCATTTACATATCAATATATGAATGGAATGATAATTTCATTTGAAATAGAATTATCTGTATTCGATGTGCAAAACTTAAGGGATTGCGATACTGACATCGAATCTACTCAGAACACTTGATAAATTGTCCGTGGTAAGTCAGTTAGATATGTCAAAGCCATTACTATGGCGGGGTAAGTCAATTAGATATGTCAAAGCATTAATATAGCGTCATTTCAGCATCAATATAGATCGATGTTTTCCGACGAAGTATGATTTTTCTACTTTAAGTGACGGAATAACCAAAGCAGACCCGGCCCTCTATTTTTTGTCAGTGAGCCATCTGTAAACACTTTAAACACACTACCTCTGTGTTGTGTGTGTGTGTGTGTGTGTGTGTGTGTGTGTGTGTGTGTGTGTGTGTGTGTGTTCGCTATGATGAACTTTAGCATGAACCTTGTTTCAGATATTACAAGATCTGGCTGAATGAAACTTGGCAGAATAATAAATATTCTTAAGACCCTTCCAGCCATCCTCGCACAAAGCTGCCACCTAGCAGTAAAGGCAGTAAGTCCGCTAGCAACTTTTTCAGCAGTACTTTCAATAGTATGAAATTGCCATTTTCTTCCAGATCGTCACATTTGCATGAAATAGTAACTTGCACACTCTATTATCAAGACCAAAGCAATGACTTTCTAACAAGCAGAGGAGTGGGGTATAAATGTACATCTAATAACATAGGAACAAAGGTTAGCCATGTATAAACATATCTTGCAAGTACAGTAGACTAAATATTTATGATCTGCGGTCAATCCAGCAAGAAAAAAAAAACACGTGAAAGCAGGAAATTGATAAGATTTTTCTGGTTTTCAAAATACCAGTTGCCAAACAAAGCCAGTACGTCATAAGCTTGCATTTTGCACCGGCAGGATCAAACCAAATTTAATAGCTCAGATAAACGTTGGGGAATTCAGAATGGTAGCATCAAATAAAACATACGTCATCCGACCATCACGTCAATACGAGATGTCGAGGAACACTCGGAGCAAGTCTAGACTGAAACTATATGATCAAAGGCAGCCTCCCTTTGAACTGTGACTTGCCAGCAGCATGCATCCACAGAAAGCTTTTCATCCATTCTCCACCCAGCCTTTCCTCTGCCATTTCTCCCCCCCCCCCCCCCCCCCCCCATTTGTCTTCTTTTATCGCATGTGTATGGAATGTCCTTATTTTTACCACCGCCTGAATGTAAAGAATGCGTGAGTGACTGAAGGTTCATCGCTGTATCAAAGAGAAAGCAGTATTTGCCTATATATCTCGACGCCCTCATCCCCTCTTTGGGGTTGGTTACTACGATAAGACAATGAAGCTTGTGGCACGCGAGTCGTAGAGGCATTTTGTTTCTTTTACGAGTAGATATAGTTTGCCCCGCGTTTTCATTTTTATTTGTGTATTTCTTTTCTTTTCTTCCGCTTTCTCCCCCCAAGGGTATAGTATAGTAGGCATGGTGTGGCATAGCATGGCATGGTATGGTATGCTGGGTATGGTATGCTGTGGTATGCTATGCTATGGTGTGCTATGCCATGTTATGGTATAGTACGCTATGGTATGGTACGGTCTGGTATGGCATGGTATGATATGGTATGGTATGGTATGGTATGGTATGGTGTAGTGTGGTGTGGTGTTCCGCCCTAACATATCTATTTTGATTCTTTATCAACATCCACATCAGGACATGGTTGATGGCACGGTGCGGTAACGTGCAGTACTGGGAAGACGAAGAGGTGGGATGGTGCTGGAGGGGAGACGAAAAATGGAGGAACTGGGGAGAGGGGGTGGATGGATGCGCAGGCTAACGTAGGGGGGAGAGCGGAGAGACTGAGGGGTGGGGAGAGGGTGGGTGGGTGGAGGTGCAGGCTAACGTAGGGGGGAGAGCGGAGAGACTGAGGGGTGGAACACCACCAACACCTCGAGTTTCTACTTTATTTCATTTCAATAGAAACAATTCAATGTGGACCTCTCCTCTATGTGTGTGTGTGTGTGTGTGTGTGTGTGTGTGTGTGTGTGTGTGTGTGTGTGTGTGTGTGTGTGTGTTTGTGCACTCGTGTGTGTGTGTGTGTGTGTGTGTGTGTGTGTGTGTGTGTACGCGCGCGCGCAGTGGTGTGTGTGTGTGTGTGTGTGTGTGTGTGTGTGTGTGTGTGTGTGTGTGTGCACTCGTGTGTGTGTGTGTGTGTGTGTGTGTGTGTGTGTGTGTGTGTGTGTGTGTGTGTGTACGCGCGCGCACAGTGTGTGTGTGTGTGTGTGTGTGTGTGTGTGTGTGTGTGTGTGTGTGTGCGTGTGTGTGTGTGTGCGCGCGCGCGCGTGTGCATGCATGTATGCGTGTATACATATGTACGTGTTTGTGTTTGCCTTTATCTCTCCAGTCCACACCTTCAGCCACTGCCATGCGCTCCAGCTTTTCTATCATAAGAAGAGATGGGGAGGGGAGGGTGTGGGTGGGGTGGTGGTGGTAAAAGACAGAAAGACGAAAGCAACTTTGTTTGATTCTCTGTCTGTTTAAGAGCTTCCTAAACCATGCAATAATACCATCCAGCCCGCGCCTGATTTGTTTTCTGACAATATTCACACACACACACACACACACACACACACACACACACACACACACACACACACACACACACACACGTGCTTCAGTAGTAAAGAAGGGATGCGAGTGTGTATCTTTAGCAAGAGAAGATAACACGTCTTTTACGTAGAGTATTCTTCAAACAGAGATTATTTCCCTGGATTCTCTTAACGTTACTTCCCTCCCTTTTTCAAACGGAGCTTCTACACATTCAACAGAGAGAGAGAGAGAGAGAGAGAGAGAGAGAGAGAGAGAGAGAGAGAGAGAGAGAGAGAGAGAGAGAGAGCGTGGGTGTGTGTGTGTGTGTGTGTGTGTGTGTGTGTGTGTGTGGTGTGTGTGTGTGTGGTGTGTGTGTGTGTGTGTGTGTGTGTGTGTGTGTGTGTGTGTGTGTGTGTGTGTGTGTATTTCAAGAGACATGTTTCTGTGTACAGTTTCGTGGTAATCATTAGAAAAATATCATGGTAGCAATGTTAAATGGCAATGTACCCTGATTTTATGTTCATGAATTTGCCCCCTCTCTTGACTATGATTGTTTATATTTTCATTGCTTCTAAACAGAAACGTGTCTATACATGATATAATTGCAATTGTCAAAACAGTTCTTAGTTACACTCCATCATCTAGGGAGTTTTGAATCAAGTCTGATTCACAGCAGACGATTAAATAAAATGTTGAGAATTAATCTATGTATTTGTCCTTTTTAAGGGCTATTGATTGATATGATTTCTTGTCAAATTCCATTTATGTCTGGACAATGTTAAAACATGTGACAACTCGCATCCTATCTCACCAGTAGCGCTTAATGATTTACATACAGTCTTCCATGCAGTGAAACATTGCTTTTTCGATGTCTGTTTTCAGATTATATCATTTTTGTTACTACAGCCATTAAGGTATTCTGTAGCCTTTGTAGGGAATATACTCATTATAATAGTTCTCAGTTGTTTACATATTCCATATAAAGCCCGTGTGAACACTTTAATTCCCCCCAGTTTGAAAGGGGTTCATTCTGTGTCTGTGTCATATGTCTCCCTCTTTACCTTTCCCACTTCTCTCCACTACTGTTCCCATTTCATTTTGTGTAACTGCAAAGCCTCTGTATCTTTGATTTCCTTTTAAGTGCACCAATACACTTCCTACCGTCTGATTCATGTTGCAATGTATTTTTTGCTGTATTTGTCCAAACTTATTATTTGATTTGATTTATTTGATTTACTGTATATTTGATTGTTTTGATTAATTATTGAGTATGGGTAAGCTTTGATTTAAAAAAAAAGCTTACATTTTTCTCTGCCCTTGTTGAATAAGAAAAATCAATGAATTCAGTCTCTCAGTCCAAACTTTTTTAAAAACAAATACTGAAATCATAAACAACATACTTTGGTTCATAAGTCGCACGATTCAAAGATGTTGCAAAATTACATGTTTTTTTATATTCAGCAACACGAGCATTATCGTGCATAGTCCGGGGAAAGAAAACATAACCACATCAGATTTCAAAATCCATCCACCTCATAATGTAACCTTACTTAATATAAACACCAAACAAAACTAGAGGGAAAAATTCAAGTGAATAATCTTCATCACAGTGAATTACATCTGTAAACTTTTGAGGTATACACAGACTGACAGGGGGGGGGGGGGGGGGGGGGGCGGGGGCGACAGATAGTCTGATTTATTTCTTACCCTCAGAATACAAAACCACGTTTGGACCCCCAAAAGATGGAAAAAAAAGACTTAAATAGTCCATGGCAAATAATACTGCTGTTGAGGCGGCTTATAACCTAGCATCCAGCGTGTACAAACATGCTGCTCAATGGGGTGAGGAGATGAAGATAGCCAAAGAAAAATGAGCATGTAAATGAAAATCGGACGAGACTGGACAGATCAAAAAAAAAGTACATGTGGAAAGAAAGGACAAGATAATAAATAGAAAATAATAATAATTAAAAAAAAAACAACAAAAGGATGCGGAATTTTTTCGTAACACAGAAGTCCCAGTGGATTCACAATTACTAGCCCCAGCCCCCCCCCCCCCCCACCCCCCCTCTCCCCCCCCCCCCCTCCAAAAAATTGGTATTAAATACTAGGACTACTCTCCTTTTTCTGAAGTCGGTAATGCTATTGGTTTTGATATTCTATTTCCTGTTTATTATATCCACAGCAAGAAAATTCCCCTTATTGTTCTGTTGTTCATCTGCATGAGAAAGAAGGAAGTCTGTTGAAATACTGGACCTCCGTCAGTTTGCTGTGGGTATATTTTTGATTATATAAATGGGTAGTATAAAATGACCTTGTATGGAATGGGTTAAAGTAGGTCTCGTTATAAAACTTGAATACAAGAACCAGGAGACATTTCAAATTATCTGAAAAACAAGACCATAATTCCAAAACAAGTGAAAAAGTATTGGGAAAGACATACATGTTTTCAAATTCTGAAAATTAGTCACTGCATCAACACACAGTCGATGATATCATTCTTCATTTTAAGATTTTTAGGGGTGGTGGTGGTCGTATATCAATGAACAATGATAATGCTACATTATCTGTCTGCAGCCTAAATAGTACTTTCTGAATTAATTAACTGAATGCATCTGGATTCCAGGACTGCAGTTAAATTATACATGCTTCCTTCACTGTTGAAGAAAAGGTCACTCATGTAATATTCACCAATTGAACAAAGGCGAACACTGAATACTGTAACAACAATAATGACAGGTAAATTTAATTCATGATACGGACAAAAGTCAGCACCTGTGAACAGAATATGGAAAAAATATTTGAGGTGTCATAACAATTTGCATCAGCCAAATACAATATTTCCAGACTTATGTCTCATAATCTGAATAGAACGGTCTTTTAGAACCTCCTGCATGAAACATGTTTTATGAAGTCTGTATTTTCTTCAAAGATAATGGCTAGAACACCAACATTGGTGGAATCGAAGTGACGCAAGCATTCATATACGGATTTCCTTGGCACTTCAGATTAGGTCAGGAAGAACGCTGTCCCCCAAAAGCATTTGTGACGCTAACTGCTTTTCAGACCCGGTGTCTGCCAAAAAGAGAGAGAGAGAGAGAGAGAGAGAGAGAGAGAGAGAGAGAGAGAGAGAGAGAGACACTACACGAGGGAGCTGTAGAATACTACTACTAAGTGGAAATGACATAGTGTTCTAATCAAGACATTGAGAGTGGCTGAAATGAATTCCAAAGGAAAATTCCAAAGAGTACAGAATCAGTTTTTCTTTTGATCTGTCCTGAAAGGCTTAGAGGTAGAGTGAATTTGTTAGCATTGAGATTTTTATACATGTATTTGTTTTGTCTACATGAAAAGGAGCACAACAGTCTGATTTTTAACACTCTAGTACTGAAAAGGTAAAAGTCATGGGTTGATTTTTTTTTCCGTTTATCTGACGTTTTTCATTAAATGAATTGCATTTCTTGGGGGTGAGAGGGGTCTTATACACTTAAGATTTAATCAAGATACCATTGAGTTAATTCCTTTTTCTAATAAACACAGAGACAGATACCGACATACAGACAGACAGACAGACGAACAGTGAATACGAATACGACCGAGAAGCATTTTTTTTAAACATTTATAAGTTGACAGCTTATTTACATGATACCCTCTTTAAAAATGCAATTAATTAGGAGCAAACCCTTCACCCTTCAACTCCCATACCTTTTCAAAATAAAGAAGTAACATCCTAAGGTACAAATAATGACGACAAAGACAAACGAAGTGAGAAAACAAAAAAAGAATTGATAAGTCACATGCATGGGTACCTAGACATATATGTAGTTCGTGAAGCACACACACGCACACACACACACACACACACACACACACACAAGAGAGAGAGAGAGAGAGAGAGAAGAGAGAGAGAGAGAGAGAGAGAGAGAGAGAGAGAGAGAGAAGAGATTACAGGCAGACAGACAGACAGAAAGACAGACAGACAGACAGGCTGACAGATAAGGGAGCGAAACCACTCACAAAGGGCTTTAAACGCTGTGGTGGAAAAGAATTTCAAGCATGGTAGAGAAATGTGTCATTGTCCGATATGCAGTACCACAGATGTCTGAATTGGGTCAAGGAGGTTAAAGTGGTCAGGCAACTAATTGTCACGTGATAGTTCGCATCCAAGGCGGGGAGGACTGTCCCGAGTTCGAACCTTCCCGATACCAAAAGGGAGACAAATTTATCCACTTGGACCTCGGAGTATCAAGTGACCGTTAAAGGCTCAGTAATCCGAAGCTGCTTAGTAAACACAGACCTTGAAGAACAGGAGCCTCGTGCTTGTTCAGTCGGTATTGCTGTGCGGCACTGTGTTGATGCTTTGAAAGGCTAGTTGAACGCGAGAGGACGTCGTTGTCGTAGCTTTCTATAGGATAATTACTGTGTGAAAGTGGCCCCCTAAGTCGTCGGGAATTTTCGATGTCCATTTGGTACCAAGTGGTTGTTTGCTAAGCTGATTCGTAGGGTTGTGTGTAAATGCTGATGTGTGGAAGAATGAAGCTAGAGGGGAATTCATTGTGCATGTGACCAATGTGGTAGAGAAGCAAGATGGACGGAAGGCATGGCCCAGAGGGATATCTTTTGTTTCTATTCTTATACAAAAGAACAACCGAGCACACTACAAGAGATAAAAAAGAGTGTGCAGGACACAGAGAGAGTGACAGAGAGAGAGAGAGAGAGAGAGAGAGAGAGAGAGAGAGAGAGAGAGAGAGAGAGAGAGAGAGAGAGCGGGAGGGGGGGGGGGGGCAGCGCGCATAAATTACAACTTTTCCCCTTATCTATTTATGATATGATGCAGTTGTGCTATTTTTGATTTTTAAGTGATCAGCAATCTTTTGCAGATTTTATTCTCTGAATACGCAAAAAAAAAAAACAACAACATTAAAAATAAAATTCATAATAAAAATCCGATCGGGAAGACCAGGGGAATAGATATATATACATTTTTAATGGTTATTTCAGGGTACATTTACCTGGTGAGATGAGCAGGTGCAATATCCTCAATGATTTTGTACATAGCAACACCTGTAGAAAACATTTTTGTTTAGTAATAGAATATTAATTAAGCCTGTTCTCCCTGCCTCTTCTCTCTGCCTCTTCTCCCTGCCTCTTCTCCCTGCCTCTTCTCTCTGTCTCTTCTCTCTGCCTCTTCTCTCTGCCTCTTCTCTCTGTCTCTTCTCTCTGCCTCTTCTCTCTGCCTCTTCTCCCTGCCTCTTCTCCCTGCCTCTTCTCTCTGCCTCTTCTCTCTCCTCTCTCTCTGCTCTCTCCTCTTCTCTCTGTCTCTTTCCTCCTCTTCTCTCTGCTCTTCTCTCTCCTCCTTTCTCCCTGCCTCTTCTCTCTGCCTCTCCTCCATCTCTCTCTTCTTTCTCTCTCTCTCTCTGCCTCTTCTCTCCTTTCTCTGCCTCTTCTCTCTGCCTCTTCTCTCTGCCTCTTCTCTCTGCTCTTTCTCTGCTCTTCTCTCTCCCTCTTCTCTCTGCCTCTTCTCTCTGCCTCTTCTCTCTGCCTCTTCTCTCTGCCTCTTCTCTCTGTCTCTTCTCTCTGCCTCTTCTCTCTCTCTCTCTGCTCTCTTCTCTCTGCCTCTTCTCTCTGCATCTTCTCTCTGCCTCTTCTCTCTTCTCTTCTCTCCTGCCCTTCTCTCTCTCTCCCTTCTCTCTCTTCCTCTTTCTCTCTCCTCTTCTCTCTGCCTCTTCTCTCTGCCTCTTCTCTCTCCTCTGTCTCTCTGCCTCTTCTCTCTGCATCTTCTCTCTGCCTTTCTCTCTGCCTCTTCTCTCTGCCTCTTCTCTCTGCCTCTTCTCTCTGCCTCTTCTCTCTGCCTCTTCTCTCTGCCTCTTCTCTCTCCATCTTCTCTCTGCCTCTTCTCTCTCCATCTTCTCTCTCCTCTTCTCTCTCTCTTCTCTTTCTGCCTCTTCTCTCTGTCTCTTCTCTCTCCATCTTCTCTCTGTCTCTTCTCTCTGCCTCTTCTCTCTGCTCTTCTCTCTCCTCTTCTCTCTTCTCTTTTTCTCCTCTTCTCTCTTCTCTTCTCTCTGCCTTCTCTCTGTCTCTTCTCTCTCCATCTTCTCTCTGCTCTCTTTTCTCTGCCTCTCTCTCTGCCTCTCTCTCTGCCTTCTCTCGCCTCTTCTCTCTGTCTCTCTCTCTCCATCTTCTCTCTGTCTCTTCTCTCTCCTCTTCTCTCTGTCTCTTCTCTCTCCATCTTCTCTCTGCCTCTTCTCTCTTCTTCTCTTCTGTCCTCTTCTCCTCTGCTCTTCTCTCTGCTCTTCTCTCTGCCTCTTCCTCTTCTCTTCTCTCTCCATCTTCTCTCTGCCTCTTCTCTCTGCCTTCTTCTCTCTTCTCTTCTCTCTCTCTTTCTCTGCCTCTTCTCTCTTCTCTTCCTCTGCTCTTCTCTCTCCATCTTCTCTCTTCTCTCTTCTCTCTCCTCTTCTCTCTGCCCCTTCTCTCTGCCCTCTCTCTCCATCTCTCTCTCCATCTTCTCTCTGCTTTCCTCTGTCTCTTCTCTCTGCATTCTCTCTCCATCTTCTCTCTGCCTCTTCTCTCTGCCTCTTCTCTCTCCATCTTCTCTCTGCCTCTTCTCTCTTCTCTTCTCTCTCTTTCTCTCTCTTTCTCTCTCCTCTTCTCTCTGCTCTTCTCTCTCCTCTTCTCTCTTCTCTTCTCTCTGCCTCTTCTCTCCATTCTTCTCTCTCCCTTCTCTCTGCTCTTCTTCTCCATCTTCTTCTGTCTCTTCTCTCTGCCTCTTCTCTCTGCTCTTCTCTCTGCCTTCTCTCTCTCTCCTCTCTCTCCCTCTTCTCTCTGTCTCTTCTCTCTGCTTCTCTCTCTTCTCTTCTCTCTGCTCTTCTCTCTGCCTCTTCTCTCTGCCTCTTCTCTCTCCCTTCCTCTTCTCTTCTCTCTCCTCTTCTCTCTGCCTCTTCTCTCTGCTTCTTTTCTCCTCTTCTCTCTCCTCTTCTCTCTGCCTCTTCTCTCTCCACTTCTTCTTCTCTGCCTCTTCTCTCTCTCTTCTTCTCTCTCTCTCTGCCTCTTCTCTCTCTCTCTTCTCTCTGCCTCTCTCTCTGCCTCTTCTCTCTCCTCTTCTCTCTCCTCTTCTCTCTGTCTCTTCTCTCTGCCTCTTCTCTCTGCCTCTTCTCTCCTCTTCTCTCTTCTCTTCTCTCTTCTCTTCTCTCTCCTCTTCTCTCTGCCTCTTCCTTCTTCTGTCTCTTCTCTCTGCCTCTTCTCTCTGCCTCTTCTTTCCTCTCTCTTCTCTCTCTCTCTTCTCTCTGCCTCTCTCCTCTCTTCTCTCTCTCTGTCTCTTCTCTCTTCTCTTCTCTCTGCCCTTCTCTTCTCTCGCTTCCTTCTCTCTCTCTCTCTCTCTCTTCTCCTTCTCTTCTCTTCTCTTCTCTCTGCCTCTTCTCTCTTGCCTCTCTTTCCTCTCTCTTCTCTCTCCTCTTCTCTCTGCCTCTCTCTTCTGCCTCTTCTCTCTCCATCTTCTCTCTCCTCTCTTCTCTCTGCTCTTCTCTCTCTCTGCTCTTCTCTCTCCTCTTCTCTCTCCTCTTCTCTCCTCCATCTTCTCTCTCCTCTTCTCTCTCTCCATCTTCTCTCTGCCTCTTTTCCTCTCTCCTCTTCTCTTCTCTCTCCTCTTTCTCTCTTCCCTCTTCTCTGCTCTTCTTCCCTTCTCTCGCTCTTCTCTCTGCTCTTCCTCTCTCTTCTGCCTTCTCTGTCTCTCTTCCTTCTCTCTCCTTCTCTTTCTCCTCTCTCTCCTTCTTCTCTCGCTCCTTTCTCTGCTTTCCCTCTCTCTCTCCCTCTTCTTCTCTTCTCTCTCTTCTTTGCTCTTTCGCCCTTCTCTTCCTCTCTCTCTGCCTCTTCTCTCTCCTCTTCTCTCCTTTCTCTCTGCTCTTCTCTCTGCTCTCCTCGCTCTTCTCTCTCCTCTTCTCTCTGCCTTCTCTCTCCTCTTCTCTCTCCTCTCTCTCTGCTCTTCTCTCTCCATCTTCTCTTGCCTTCTTCTCTTCCTCTTCCCTCCTCTTCTCTTCTCTCCTCTTCTCTTCCTCTTCTCTCTTCTTCTCTCTCCTCTTCTCTCTGCCTTCTTCTCTCTCTCTCTCTTCCTCTCTCCTCTCTCTTGCCTTTCTCTCTCTCTTCTCTCTCTCTTCTCTGCCTTCTCTCTCTCTCTTCCTTCTCTTCCTTCTTCCTCTTTCTCTTCTCTCTCTTTCTCTTCTCTCTGCTCTTCTCTCTCTCTTCTCTTCCTCTTCCCTGCTCTCTCTTGCTTCTCTTCCTCTTCTCTCTCCTCTTCTCCTGTCTTTCCTCTGCCTTCTTCTCCCTTCTCTCTCCTCTCTCTCCCTCTTCTTCTCTTCTCTTTCTTCTCCCTTCTCTCTCCTCTTCCTCTCTCTTCTCTCTCCTCTTCTCTCTGCCTTTCTCTGCCTCTCTCCTCTTCTCTCTCCTCTCTCTCTCCTCTTCCTTCCCTCTCTCTCTCCTCTTCTCTCCCTCTCTCTTCTCTCCCCTTCTTCTATCTCCTGCTTTCTCTCCCTTCTCTGCCCCCCTCGCCTTCTCTCTCTCTTCCTCTCCTCTCCTGCTTTCTCTCTCTCTTCTCTTCCTTCTCTTCTTTCTCCTCTCTTCTCTTCTCTCTCCCCCCTCTCTCCTCTCTCTTCTCTCCTTCTCTCGCCCTCTCTCCTCCTCTCTCTTTCTCTCTTCCCTGCCTCTTCTCTCCTCTCTCTCTGCCTTCTCTCTCTCTCTTCTCTTCTCTCGTCTCTCTCTCTGCTTTCTCTCTCCTCTCTCTGCTCTCTCTCTCCTCTTCTTCTCTCTCCCTCTCTTCTCTCTGTCCTCTCTCTATCTTCTCTCTCCTTCTCTCTCCTCTTCCCTGCCTCTCTCTGCTTCTCTGCTTCTCTCTCCTCTCTCTGCCCTCTCTCGCCTCTTCTCTCCTCTCTCTCTCCATCTTTCTCGCCCTCCTTCCTTCTCTCTCCTTTCCTCTCCCTTCTCTCTGCTCTCTCTTCTTTCTCCTCTCTCTCTCTCCTCTTCTCTCGCCTTCTCTCCTCTCTCTCTCCATCTCTCTCTCTCTCTCTCGCCTCTTCTCTCTCCTCTCTCTCCCTTCTCTCTGTCTCTTCTCTCTCTCTTCTCTCCTCTTCTCTCTCCTTCTCTCTTCTTCCCCCCTCCCTCTCCTCTCTTCTCCATCTCTCTCTCCCTTCTCTCTGCTCTTCTCTCTCCTCTTCTCTCTGTCTCTTCTCTCTGTCTCTTCTCTCCTCTTCTCTTGCTCTTCTCTCTCCTCTTCTCTCTCCATCTTCTCTCTCCATCTTCTCTCTGCCTCTTCTCTCTGCCTCTTCTCTCTGCCTCTTCTCTCTCCATCTTCTCTCTGCCTCTTCTCTCTCCATCTTCTCTCTGCCTCTTCTCTCTGCCTCTTCTCTCTGCCTCTTCTCTCTCCATCTTCTCTCTGCCTCTTCTCTCTGCCTCTTCTCTCTGCCTCTTCTCTCTGCCTCTTCCTAACTCTAACTCTAACCCCAACCACACTCAGTTCTCTGATTCCAAGAACCACATACGGGAGAAACGCATGTAAAGATGACGAAGAAAGAGAGAGAGAGAGAGAGAGAGAGGAGAGAGAGAGAGAGAGAGAGAGAGAGAGAGATGATGATGATGATGATGATGATGATGATGATGATGATGATGATATGATTTATTGCTATAAAGCAGTACAGCTTCGTAAGCAAGACGACGCAATGAACAATAACACAACAAAACAATTAAACAAGACAGCGCGGAAAGTCCGTCATGGAAACCATGGCAAACAATGTTGTTTTTCCCCTCACGGCATCTGTCCCACAGTAACCGGTCCGTCATAGGAGTCTCGTGAACACACGCTGTCACCCCAGGTAGAACTGGATCAGGCCGTGCAGCGTCTCCATCTCCCGTGCCGCACGTGCTTGGATCTCGGCGTGTTGTGTACTGACAACACGTTTCCCTTTACG
>CM065734.1:11284177-11304177 GCA_033310375.1 Conus canariensis
TTCACAGTGCTTCCAAAATTCTTGCTGATCATTCATCGAATTTACCAAGTTATACAGTAGAGAACAGCTATTTTCTTTTCTCTTTCTCTCGATCAATTGTTTGTATTCTCTTTGTCTAAGACAATATGTTTATTATTTTCTTTCTTTAGCGGTCTCCTGTATATCCACACACGTCTTCTTGCCTTTACTTTAGCGCCAGTGCATTCTGTATCAAACCAATCACTGTCTCTACACTTACCTTCCACTCTCATACGTCTTTTCATGCGTTCAGCTTGTTTTATAATACATTCATTAAAGGTATCAAATGTGGCATTAACATCCTTGTCGATAAGATCAATAGCCTTTCCAATCAATGGCAGTGTATCTTTGCTATTCATTTGCTTATTACCTACATCAGCATGTTTATCTTTCCACTAGAATTTTTCAGTGAATTGTGCGTTTTTGTTTCCACGTGTTTTGCTTTCATTGTTTTGAGGAGAACCAATGCTAAATTCCAAAAGTGAATGGCCAGAATCAATTCGTTCAATTACATGAAGTTTACAAAAAAGATGGACGACAGCAAAGCAACCACAGGATGCTATGAAATAGTCATTCGCACTGCGTCATGTTTCTGATATGTATGTGAAATGACCTTGACAGTCACCATTACATACACCGTTCAAAATACATAGACCCAGTGATGTACACATATCTAACAACTTACCATAACTGTTTAAGCATTTATCTTCAGAATATCTGTTACTCATTCCCGGTCTGTAGTTTAAATCAAAATTATTGACAATTTCATGAGCATTCAAATCTTGTGGAATATCAGATGTTCTGCAGTTTAGATCTCCAGAAAATACCAAAAACACTTCAGGCAGAGCTAGTAAAGCATCAACAATGCAGGCTTCTAGAACAGTAATGCCATTTTCAATGCCACCTTGTTTTGCCCCTTTACAGTTGATACAATCTGTTAACTTACCTCCAGATCAAATTCCACTTTTGGCAATATGTAAATGCTATTAATACACAAAAAGGTTATATTTTATTCCACTTTTAATAGAATGGGTCACAGTAAATTTCTTTCTATAGCGTCAAACGCGTTCTCAAAATGCATAAAAGCTACACAGAGTTTGATGCAAACTTGTTTTTGTATTAAGACTACCAGCGTGAACATATGATTGATAGTGGAAAAACCTTTTGTAAATCCTGCTTGATGTTCACTTGTAAGATTTTGCTCTTCTATCCATTCCTGTAGACGGTTATTATAGTGTTATAAATCTTGCTGCTTGTATCACCCGAAAACCTGCCCCTATTGTTGTTTGGACCATTTGGATTTCCTTTTCTAACAAAGTGACCGCAGTGGATTTTGTCAAGTTATCCGGAAACACGCCCTTGACAAGCAACAATGTGACAGAACTTTGCAAAAAAGTCAACTGCTGACTCTCACACATTTTTTTTTTATCATTTCCCCGATAATCTTGTCAGGTCCAGCAGCTTTACCATTCCTTATGTTTCCTATGGCGAACAGTACTTCTTCCCTAGATAAAGGGAGATTCATGTAAGTATTTTCCTCTTGTTCGTCGTCGATTCTAGTGACAAGTTCATAGTTTTCTTCTGTCACAGTATCTCTTTCAAGCAAACTCTAAAAAGATGTTAAAACCAGTCATCTGTTGTAGAATTATTAGGTTGCTTTCTTTTGACAGAAATTCCATGTATGTTTACCCGGAATTCTTTCTGATTACTTATCGACCCAATTAATGTATTCAGTAATAAATCATTATGCTTTTTTTTTCTTTTCGCCTAAGAAGGTTCTTATGTTCTCTTCTTGTTATATAGTAAGCGTCACTGTCAGCTGTATCTTTCGATCGCCCTCTCACAATGAATGTTTTGCTTTTCTTTTACTTGATTTACATTCTTTATCATACCAGTCACTGTTGTTACGTTTACTTAAACTGTAAATATAATTTCGTTTATTCCTACAAGCTCCATAAGTTTTAACAGTCTGTGCAAAAACATTCAGTGCTTCATTGTAATCATGGTCAATCTAATTAAACGCATAACTGAATAAGCTTAATGCTTCAGAAGAATGCATTGCATCCAAATAAGATGCGTTACGTCAGTATTCCATTTATAGGTTTCAATATACTCATTCATATTTTAAACTCCAGAAGAAAATGAAGTGTTCTTTACCACATTTAAAAATTCAAGTGGTAAGTGATCAGATTCTACTCTCTCTCTCTCTCTCTCTCTCTCTCTCTCTCTCTCTCTCTCTCTCTCTCTCTCTGAAACAATTAATCAGCAAGACGAGGAAACAACGAAGTACAATTCTTTAGAGAGCAAGAAATAATCATAAAAATCGTTTCCAGTCTGAGACACAAACGTATAATCTCCATCATGGTCTCTATTACATACACCATCAAAAATATAAAACCCAAGAGCAGTGCACATACTGAACAAAATTTGCCCTTAGTTATTCGGTACCTGGTCAGCTGATTTTCTATCAGAATATGCAGAGCGACTTTCAATATTAGTACCAAATTTGTCATTGTGTAAGATATCAGGAGAAAACTTTGCAGTTCTGTTGTTTAAATTATCGGAAAGGATCACATGCACCTACACTCTTCAAGTGAACTAATGCCGTTGTCAATATCTAAGTAAGTAAAGAAAAGAAAAAGAAAAGGCGAGCCTCCCGGGGGCTCATACGAACACACATACATAACGTTCTCTGATAAATGAAATCGTTTCAATCAGAAACAAAAGCATATTGGGTTTATCTACCTTGATTTCATGAATGAAAGGCATACTCTCATTTCTAACAAGACACATTATACCCCAGATCGTCTCCCTTGACTGGAAAGTTTTATGCCTGGCTTAATAAAGCTTGTATAGTTTGTGAAAACATTAAAAATCAGCTTCTCTACAAACATTTCAACAAGACATATAAAGTCGAAAATGAATAGATACAATAGAAAATCTTTTTGATGAATTTTAGAACAGAGTCCATTAACATTCCAGTGTAAAAATAAATAACCGGTATGATTTCTAGCAAAATGGTGTCATTGCGGGCAGGCCTTCCCCCTATTGAATTTCCCGGAGAATTTGTCCATTGGCTTGTCTGTAGTTTTTACCATCAATAAGGAGATGGTCAAACACCATAGTGGCACGCCCTTCATCACTACGTGCTTTCTTAAGATGAAGGCTGTCTCTTTATTTCCCGTACCAGGAACGAAAAGTTTTCTCCCATAAACACTTGAGTACCCTTTAGCTTCTGTTTTGTTTTTAAAATTCTGTCCTTGTCCATGAAAAAGGTGCATCGACCAATAACTGGTAAATTCGGCTTAGAATTTAGTTATGAACGCGGTCGCAGTCTATGTCACCACTGATCTCAAGTTTTTACTGGAGCAGGTCCTTCACAACACTTTCACAATCTAGCGGTGTCTCGCTGTTTCTACGGGAAAGTCTATAAAAGATGACGTTGTTCCATTTTGACCGTCCCTCCACAGTGTCTGTCTTCCTCTCCAAGTCCTGGACCCTCATCAAGGTGTCGTTGGTGTGGCGTAGGTCTGCGTTCTCGTGCTGAAGGTCCTTCACCTCCTCCTTCAGGGATTTAATGTCACCATGTAGGGCAGCAAAACCACCACGGAATTCTTCAATCTCTGCCTTCATCTCGTCGAAGTTTGTGTTGAGTGTTTGAAGCATGGACATGACATCCATCATGGTGGGTTCTACTGGAGATGACGTAACAGTTGGCGTGCTGGATGAAGTGCTTTCAGACTTGTCCGTACTGGTTCCACATCCTGGCCTACTGGTTAGGCTGGACTGTTGCAGAGTATTCTTGTGAGGCCCCGGGTTTTGCTCGACATCACCACACTGCAGTACAAAACTCCCCCAAAACAAACAAATGAGGAAGCAACCAACGATTACACCATCTACTACACATCGAATTTTCAATGTCCTCTGCTACATGGCGGCTCTGTTTCTTGCCTTCTTCCACAAGAATGCCACAAAAATTGGCACAGATCATCCACATCGCCTGCGACAAACCTGGTATCTACACGGCGTGGCAAAATGCCACAGAAATGGGCACAAAACATCCACATCGCCTGCGACAAACTACACGACGCGGCTCATTAGCAGCTTGCACACCAAGACTGGGGACGAAGTGACAACAGCGGTAATTAAACTTCAGTTATGGAGAAAATTAACAGTATGTCTACTCCACTGAACACAGTTCAAGAGAGAGAGAGAGAGAGAGAGAGAGAGAGAGAGAGAGAGAGAGAGAGAGAGAGACGGGAGTGGGCTGGGGACAAAGCACTTTTTGCCTTCAACGTAACTCCGTGATCTGACAGTTGTGAAGTATCCAGAAAACCAAACAACTGGTAGTAACATCCAACACGCAAGAACGTATTGAGGTGTGTCATTTTGTCAGCCGGCTCCGAACCTACACCCTCTTTCTCCATCCCTATGCCCCTAATCTCTCCTCGTCTCCTGCCCTTACCGGCCACAACATCCATGCTCCCATCTTCAGCTCCTCTCTTTCATAGCAGTTAGCATCTAAATGCTAAGGAAAAATGCTTTATTACGTGGTTCCAGTCTGCTGGCATTGCAGTTTGATTTCAATTCCCTCGTACACACACACACACACACACACACACACACACACACACTGACTGACAGAAACCAATTTATTGTCAGATTAACCCATAGTTGTACTGACATTTAAAAAAAACTTTATGAACAGAATCTCAACATTTTTCATTCAAAGAAAAGGAACCTAATTCACACACACACACACACACACACACACCACTCTCTCTCTCTCTCTCACACTCACGCACGCACGCATGTGCGCGCGCGCGCGCGCACACACACACACACACTCACGCACGCACCGATAATTCTATCATAACCACATTACAGATGTTTATTTGACGTCGTAAAGCATCAGGATATGGCTTTCATCTTTCTTTTCTATGGACTGACTTGACGGCAAGAAGTTTGCATCTTGTATGCAGTCAAACATTGTCGACTTCCAGCAATGTGTGTAATCCCAGGAGGAAGCAAAGTAATAACTGTTGGGGGCTGGGGATATTTGCAGGGTTTCGGGTTTTTTTTCCGATCATCCGTAGCGAGCAAACTGCACGGGGCAGGCATTCAATCATTTTTGCCTTTGGGATACGTATTTGAAAGGAATTCGTCAAAGTTCCATTGTAGAAAAGCTAGATTCCTCGAAAGTTTGAATGCATAGTTCCCCCTCCCCCTGTATGTGTGTGTGTGTGTGTGTGCGTGTGTGTGTAGAGGGAGAGAGAGGATTATCGGCTGGTTCATTTATTCATAGTCTGTTCATGCATGTTGATGCTTTTAGACCGTAAACAAACTCTGTCTTTAGCCCAGTGATGACTGGAATACACCAAACGAAGACAGAGCAAAACGAAAGGAAAGGGGAGACGGGAGGGGCAGGACAGCCAATGGCTTGGTTGGGGAACTATGGATATGAGATTCATTTCAAAGGAAAAGATTAACAAGAAATAACTAAGTATTTGTTCATTGTGATGTGAAATGTGTTCAACTGTCAAATTTGCATTACATATGCAATTGATTTCAATACAATAATCTGTACACGGAGAATTCACATTTTATCTAAACGCTAACTTTACGGTAAACCTCCTAGGACTTCGAACATCAAATCGAAATTATTTACCTATGTCAGGGTAAAAAGAAAGTTAATAGTGTTTCTTTATCTATTATATGAACATTTCTGTTCGCGGAAGCATACAACTTTAGAAAGTTTAGACCTTTAAAGTTTTAGACAGTATTGTGTTACTTTTTTCTAGTTAATCTTTGAGGTCAAATAAACGTCCATGAATTAAATCTGACTTACATTCATTTTGATCTTAACAGCTTTGCGGACCAAAATCGCCTTTAAAAAGAATGATGTCCCTTTTCTACGAAAAATTCTGGGCCATTCCCTTCTATGTACATGTTTAATCCGTTGCGTACTGTTTGACAGATTGTTTTCATTTGCTTTCTGTAACGCAAATCCATTCTTCTTTTTAGAGGAACGCTCATCCGAATTCTACATCATCAGCATACTACATAATGTTTAGAGAATTGTAATGATATTTTTGTAAATCACAAACTTTTTAAAAAGCAGAACTGCTGTTATAGATCCCTGTTGTATTCCCATGTCAATTGTGTCAGAGAAAGACAAAGAACAACGTATATTTGTTATGATATTTCTTCTTGTCAACTGTGATTTCTTCATATAATCGTATATACGACCACTCAGAGCAATGTTTCAAAGTTTTAATACGAATTACGACTGTCAATAATGACTGTATGCTTTTTGTACAAAGAAGGTTGCAAGAGCACTCTCTTTCCTTTTAATTGTTGACGTTAGCTTTGTGAATTTAATGTAGATATACCTCTCCTAAATCCTGAGAGAGAGAGAGAGAGAGAGAGAGAGAGAGGGGAAGAGAGAGAGAGAGAGTGACACTGACACAATAGCCCCTTTCAGTGAGGGGGTGGAGGGGGGGGGAGATAGCATGGAATAACAGAAGTGCTACAGTTGTTATCGTGAGCAGTGCAGCGAGACATGGCGTTGGCCGAATTTGTGCTGTCCATTTTGAGGCAAAGCGTTAGCAACACACAGCCAGTGAATACAGTCCGTGCCAAACTCCGTGGCCAGCGAAGCGAGAGGCGCAGTCCTTGACTGTATGACCAAGAAACTTCTCTTCCGCATGAGGTTTTGAAAACAAAAATAAAAACAACCACAACAGCTTCTTGCGTGCAAATTTGATACAGGCATGATAGGTAGACAAATATCTATTCACTAATCACAAATATAGGATACACAATCCTTAATTGTTATAGTTATTGCAGAAAATATAGAAACATTTGTCGGAGCTGTGCAAAATACGTCTGCTTCGTACGGTGAACGAACTCAATCCCCCCCCCCCCCCCCCCTTCCCCTAGAGAGAGAGAGAGAGAGAGAGAAGAGAGAGAGAGAGAGAGAGAGAGAGAGAGAGAGAGAGGACAACGATAACGACAAAGACAAAATCATTACTGAACTAGGCCTTCTGCCCATGTCAGGAGGAGGGATTCACCAAGGGAAGTGATACTGTAGTACTATAGATAAGATGAACAAAATTAATCATTACATTCATTTTTGGCAAACTAAACTGACGAACGATTAAACAAGGAGAAATGTAGTGAGGGGTTTGCAGGACTGGGGGAGCAAAAGAGAAGGAAGCTGGAGAGAGAGAGAGAGAGAGAGAGAGAGAGAGAGAGAGAGAGAGAGAGAGAGAGAGAGAGAGAAAAGGTAAGATGGATGAGGGGGGAAAATCCGACCTGTTCACAAGTAAATAAAATATTAATCACTGAGCATCATTTAGACGATGATTTCTGACAGTAAATGCTCTAGACAGGTACAAGGCAAGTGACTTGCACATTCTGGAATCAGAAAGCAACAGGGTCAACTTAAAAGCATTTGGGTCGGAACAGTATTTGGGAAGAATGTAGATATCACGTGTAGCTTTATACTGAGGACAAACCAGAGTAAAATGTAATATTGATTCTTCCAGTTTAGGACAAAATGGACACTTAGCATTTTCTTGTCTTTTAGAGTGTCTGTACCAATGAGGTTTTGATTGGGAGACACCAAGTCTGACTCTTGTCAAATGCTTTCTAAGAGCGGGATTTTTTACAGTGAATAAACAGTTCGGGACATCAAATAACTGCCGAAAGGAAGAATATAATCTGAATGGTTTTTTTTACTTAATTATAGAGCCTAACTCCTGCAGATGGCAGTCAAGTATTCTCTGCTTAAAGATGGATATAAACTGTTTAATATTTTCAACTCCTTGGGTCTCCCAAACTTAACCAAAGCCGTATCTAAACAAGGTGAAATATGTTGGTTACCCAGTTTTTCTTACCGTTGCAAAACATAACACAACATTTTATAATCATTTTTGGGATATGGCTGTCTTCCATCCTGGTAAGCTTTAACCAGTACTTCACACATTTTGCAAATGTCTGAACATACAGTGGGTACCTGCCAGATTCACAATACACAAGCGCTCTTGGAGTTTGGGCACTAACATTTAGTAGACGTTTAATGTCTAGGAGATGGACCCTTTCAATGACTGTATGATCTGCTTTCAGACCCCACACCTCATCCCCGTATGTTAAAATAGGCTGAATTTTATAATAAAAAATCTTAAAGAAAAGTTTGGGATTATTTTCTCCAAGTGACCATAGAAATTTTAGTACACCAAAAACGCATCTCTTAGCTTTCAGAGCTATTTCCTCCAGCGAATAAGAAAACGTTAAGCCTGTAATCACGATGATACCGAGATATTTATAATCATTCACAACTTCTAACTGAGCACCTTTATAGAACCATTTTTACCGAGAAGCAATGTGACCCCCTTTCTAAATATCATTTCAGATTTTTCATCATTGACAGTCAGCTGAAGTCTGTCAGCAGTGATACTCAATATGTTTAACTGGTGCTGGAGACCTATTACAGTATGTGAAAGAAGCACAACGTCATCAGCAAATAACATGATGAGAATCTGTATTAAATCTGGTGATAAACTTATTCCATGTTTGCCCGATGAAACTATGTCATTAGCAAGTTCGTTGATAAAGAGAGAAAAAAGAATCGGGCTACAATTGTCTCCCTGTTTCAGTAAGATCATTAAGTTTTCGAACTTTAGCTTTCACAACTTGATACATGCTTCTTACAGCTCTGTACATTTTTCCGTGGATACCATTTTTGCGATAAATGGTTTCGATTTACGAAATCAAAGGCTTTTTTTTTAATCTATAAAAGCTGCATACAGTTTCTGTCCAGAAGAAAGCTGTTTTTGCACCAGTGTTACTAATGTAAATATTTTGTCGACTGTGCTGTAGTTCTTTCTGAATCCAGCCTGGGACTCGTTTAATATACTATTTCCTAAACCCACTGTGTCAAGCGTTTGTTCAGAACGAAAGTGTACAATTTACTGCAAATGTTAAACAATGAAATACCGCTATAGTTGTCTGGCGAATATTGTTACATTTTTCATATAATGGGTGTGTAATGGATTCGCACCAGGCGAGTGGAAATGTCCCAGAATCATATAATTTGTTGAAAAAAAAATGATCAGGAATGAAACATTAAAGGTGGAGCGTATTTATAAAACTCGCCACTAAACACATCACTGCCAGCTGCGTTTCCATTCTTTAAAGCTCTAACTGCGTCCTTGATCTCTGATTCTGTTATTTCCGAGTCTAATGTGGAGAAATCTATATCTTTATCATCAACAAACCACCGACTCAAACTGTACATCTTCACGACTGTTATCTCTTGTAATATATATGTCCTCTTGGGTTGAGTCATCATTAAAAACCTTGTCAAAGTGATCATACCATTCTTCATTGGTTATAGAAGTGTCTAGCATTGTGGTAGAAACTTGATTTTATGGTCCCTCAATTTTTTTATGGGATCATTTTTATGTATTTCTAATGAATGTAGCGTACGTACTTTATCTTGTGCTTTTTTTCTCATTTAAAAGCCACTTGTGTTCTCTTCGTTTCTCGGTGTAAATAAGCCTGAGTTCATCAGCTTGTGTTTTGTCATAACAGTTAGTAAAGTTTCTCAAAGAACGTTGTAACTCTGACTTCTTTTTCCTACAATCGGCATCAAACCAAGGACTATTTTTTGTTTTTCCTATTACAATTCCTTTCTTCATGCACTGTCCTGCAATAGCTAGGCCGTCGTAGAACATTCTCAAAGCTGCGTTCACATCATTGTGAATTAATTCTGAAGTCTGTACAAATTCATTTATAATTTTCTGTGACGTAAATGCTTGATGATACTTATTAACTTTTTCCTGGTTCCAAATATACATTTCTCGTATAATCTTTAAAGGTTTATCAGGAATCTGCACTGACTGTGTTCTGGGACAAAACATTAGTTCTACAGGCAATTGCTTAGATTCTACTCTATGCAGAACTCGCAAGTTCAGGGCATATTCAAAAATACATCTAGACATAAACAGTAATCAATAACACTTGATCCATTATGTGCAATGTATGTAAGTTCACCATGTTTTTTCTCCAGGTAAAAGACCATTCAATATCAATAATGAGAGCTGTTCACATAGTTTCAGCAAGTACCAACCAAAATCATCTGACATATTATCTTTAGATTTTCTCTGAAACTGCCTCTCTAGTTCTGTGTTGTCATCCCTCACACACAAGAGTCAGGGAGGAAGAATTCTGTGGCGTTGACATTGCCAGGCCCTGCATTAAAATCACCCGTAAGTATGAGAGGAAGCTCTCCAAGCTGTTCATGAACGTCAAGAATACCATGCTCTTGCAGATAAATTCCATTTTCAATTTTGGTTTCGCTACGATATGGGCTATGCAACAGAGGAATATACAACCCTTTTAGTACGCAATCAATAGGTAGACCTGTAAATTCTTTTAAGAGTTTTAGAGCAACACAATCGTAGTATTCAACTGAAATGCGTTTGATATAATTAGAACATGCCTTTTTTACCATTAGGGCAACACCCCCAGATACCGAGACGTTCAACGATCTGACAATTTCACCCCAGGTGACACAAAAATATCAAAAGAAGGAAACACGTGGTTTAGGAAATCAGTTACAAAAGAAAGAAAAACGACATCGTAGTTCGACAGAAGTAATCTCATATCAGGTTGGTAAACACTGCGTGTGCCTTCGATATTCTATGTGAGGAGAGAGGAACTACGGCCATTTACATTTTAACACTGCTGGAGCATGTGCTAACCACAGGATTGATGACACAGGCAGGGCCGAGTCCCCAGCTATTGCTAGACTGTCCATCGACATCAGTCCTCGATGAACCAGTCCCAATACGTGGGAAACATTCAGTGACATGTTGTCGTCTAGATTTGGCTTTGCTTCTTGTCAGTCTGAAGTGGGATTTGAGAGTTTCAGATATACAGGAATAGTTCTGTTGGTCGGGCCTCACACCTTCATGCTGCACTAAACTACTGGATTCTTCACATTTAGCCACAGTGTTCACAGGGGACTGACTCTCCATTTCATCAACACCGGTCCACGGATCCACCAGCTGTTTCGCTCTGGCTTGACTGTTGTCAGCTCGGATTTTGGACAGGTGGAGGTTACAGGTGAGGAAGGTAAAGGGGGCTTTGACTGAAAAACGGAATCCAAAGCAGGATCACCAGATGGCGGTCGCCTGCTAGAGAAGGGGGTGCTGCTGCTTAGCTCACCGCACCACTGTTTGTGACTTGTCTTCAGTAGATGAGAATTTGCTGGAAACAGCTATGGTTACAGGACTTGTCTTACATGCATTCCCCGAGTCGTAAACAGGCTCCAAAAGAGACGTTGCGGAGGGACACGCAGCGCTATTCCCAGCAGAGGAGCTGGGAACCTGACTTCCCTCCACATATTCTGGGTGGACAAGAGTCTAGCGCCGCACTGGTTGATCACCACTCGTTGTCTGGAACGAGGAGTACGTTGAGGCTTTGGTGGAATACAAGGCGGGGACGCAGTTGTTGCCACAGCTTCTGCCCCTGAAGTAGTACATTGCTTTTGCATTGTAGGATGATGCACTGAGCATGCAGTATGACGCGGTCGGTTTGCCTCCCTACGCCGTATGACATCCGCGATGTCTAACGCCTGTGGAATGCTCACCATGTCCTCTGCTTGACGGCTTGAAAGTGGCGGGAATGAAGTCATATCGGCAGTCCAAGGGAGGTCGTCAGTGGAGTTACGTGAGATCGACTGCTGTTGTGGGTGTCGGACATCTGGGCATGTATGATCTTGAGCCACGTCTTCTTGAGCCATATCGTAGTGGTTGACTGGTTCATCCATTTGATGTTGCTGCTTTGAGTGACTTGACTTGTTGTAGTGATTTCCAGCAGGGGTTACATTGCCAGAGTGTCTTTGAGAGTCCCTTTTATGACTCTCATATAGTTTGCTCTTGTTGTAGAACAAGCGTCCTTTCCAGAACTATGCATGTCTGCCAGCATTTCTCTCCTCCTTGATAATCTGGTTCTTACGGTTGGTCAAGTCTGAAGCGACACGTATATCCAGTGTTGTGCCATTTCTTTCCTGCATTGCTGTCCCCTCACAATGGTCAGCTTATCCTGCCAGTGGAAAAGACGAGCAACAATCGGGCGAGGGTAATTGCTGGTGATATTTCGTCGACCAACATGACGTGCCCGCTCCACATCATCGGTTGTCCACTGCTTGGAAGGGAAAAAAACGGTTCAACAGCCGTACTACCTTTCGGGTGCACTGGGAGCTGGTCTCACTTGGGCCTTCAAAAACATTACTAACATTTAAAATTTCCTTCAAAAACTTTGAAAAATCTCCAGCTGTTCCGATGAGAAAATGACTCGATTTTGTCGGCTTGACTGTCCATTTTGTGGGACACATTTATTAACAGATCTTTCCACTGGAAGAGATTTTCACACTGTTGTTCGCGAACTTGGCATTTGCTGGTGGGCAGATCAACTCTGGCTTTTAGCTGATCGTTTTCCTTCTGTAGAAGTCCATACCAACACTAAAACATTTCCATGATGGGGGCCGGAATAGCTCAGTTGGTAGAGCGCCGGACTCGTGATCCTGAGGTTACGGGTTCAAATTTCGGTACAGGGGGATTTTTTTCCTCTGAGTTAACATTGGTTCTGACTCCATTCCCCATACAGTCCTTCGAATGAGACTATAAACCGAGGTTCCGTGTGTGAACGCACGCATAACATCTTGCACACACGTAAAATCCCATCACCAACTTTCGGAAGAGAAGGCCAGTTTGGCCGTTGGTATGGATGACACGTTACACATAGCATGCACCCTGCGTGAGAAATTGAAGGAATGGAGGAAGCAAGGATATTGAGTGAACGATATTGGACGATATTGACTGTATGACACGGGAAACGACTGAATGAAAGCGCCAGCTGGCAGCTCTTCAGTCGGCACTACCCAGGTAGGCAGCCCGTTGTGTAAACGAGTGTGGATTGTAAAGCGCTTAGAGCTTTGGTCTCTAGCCGAGAATAGGCGCTATATAAGTATTCATTATTATTATTTATTATGATGTCACTGGTCTCACGTTGTGAATAGCCAGTCATGGAAAACAGTCTTTGGTCCAAGTCTATCAGGTCCATGATTCTAATCGGAAGTTTTCCTGATATGAACAGGTGTACTGCCAGAACTGCAAATATACTTAGAAAACACGTCGGCCCGTGTTGGTCCAGGGTTCCGCTCGATGTCACCGCAGGACAGGAGAAGCCAACTAATGACAACTGCAGAAGACTTCAGGAAGAACCTCAGAATTAAACCTTTTGCGTGGATTATTGACACAAAGCTGAGGTTTGGTTTGATTTTGATCTTGAAATCACTTGAAAATGGACAGTCACTGACCACATAAGGAAGAGACGGTTCATGTGTGCAATGTTTACATCCAGAGAATGATACACGACGCCGACACAGACATGGATGCTGGTGTGTTGGAAAGGATCATTGTCACAGCCGCCTGCATTGTTTACTTTTACATTGAGCCTCAATGCAGTCAGAAAAACTGATGCGAAGAGCATAGTCACGGACCACCTCACAGGCCAAACAAGTCTTATTTCATGCGCCAGTGCACAACTTCTCTCATTCTTTCCCTCATGAACAAGCGAACACTTTGCACGTGCTGCACACATGCTGCCTTGCTGTCATCCAACAGTTCCCAAAAAACTGTTCAGCAATTTTTTTTTTAATGAAAGCAATGTCTAACCTGATCAACAGCTGAGTCCAAACATCAGTCAATACATTGAACGTACCTTACACAGCCATGAGATCAAAACTCACTGAGGATCGATGACTCAAAACTGGCAAATTACATCATTTTGGGACACAACATACTGAACGCGTCTGACCGATCTTCAAGCTCCAGACCCACCCAGAGAGAGAGAGAGAGAGAGAGAGAGAGAGAGAGAGAGATGGATATGAGCTGATTATCATAATGTTCTTGATGACAATGTGCACACTAACTTATTCGAATTATTTCATGGTGTTAATAATGTGTGTACAGTAACTTATCTCGGTTATTTCATGGTGTAACAGAGTGTATATTTGTGTACAGTAACTTATCTCGGTATTTCATGGTGTAACAGTGTGTATATTTGTGTACAGTAACTTATCTTGGTTATTTAATGGTGTAACAGTGTGTATATTTGTATACAGTAACTTATCTCGGTTATTTCATGGTGTAACAGTGTGTATATTTGTGTACAATAACTTATCTCGATTATTTCATGGTGTAATAATGTATAAATTTTCATAACAAAAAGTCGCCCTTTTTCGAAAATATAACATTTCTAGACCCACATAAAATAGCAGCAGTATTAACCTTACATCCATCATGCTTGTACAGTTTTGAACTGGGCTTGGGTAAATGAATCAAAACCAATGTTTCGATATTTTGCTCCTAAAATAAAATTTCACTTAATGCAAAAGGTGTTTTGTTCAAATCAATGTCATCTAGCTCTGACAAGTACATTTGAAGCAAACTCAAAATGTCAACACGATTGAAATACCTCTTCACGATGCCATTTGGGAATTAAAATACAAAAAGGCCATGGACACCAAACTGCGGAAGCTAAAACGGGCTGTTCTCTCTCTCTCTCTCTCTCTCTCTCTCTCTCTCTCTCTCTCTCTCTCTCTGTCTCTCTCTCTCTCTCTCACACACACACACACACACACACACACACACACACGCACGCACGCACGCACGCACGCACACACAAAAACGCGCGCGCACACACATATACACGCACGCACGCCCACACACACAGACACACACATACACACACACGCACACGCACACACACACACACACACGTACACGCAACACACACACACACACACACACACACACACACACACACACACACACACACACACACACACAATTTCAAATATCTTTTTTCTAATAATGTACGTGTTCTGAATGCCATCCGAGATATAACGTAACAAGAGCGGTTGTGCTAACACACTATTAGTCGGTCCGTCTGTCGATCCTCTGTATATCTGTCTCTATGTTTGTCTGTCTGTCTGAATCTCTCTCTCTCTCTCTCTCTCTCTCTCTCTCTCTCTCTCTCTCTCTCTCTCTCTCTCCCCTCTCTCTCTCTGGGCTTACATGAAAATTTGCAGATGGAAAAAGTACATACGTATGCTATGAAGCGTTTCCTTCAAGTACCTATCTATTCATCTAGCACCGTTTTATATGGAGAGATGGGCAGATACCCTTTGCATATAAGTACATTCGTGAAATGTATTAAGTACTGGTTGAAGATCTTGAAGCTACCCCAGTCCCGTTTGAGCAGGCAAGCCTATGATATGATGCTTTTAGAAATGGAAAAAGCTCAAGAAAACTAGGCTCATAAAGTAAAGAAAGTCCTTTCAGAACAGGGTTTTGAATAGTGTGGATGACTCAGGAAGTAGGAAATGAGCAACAGTTCATTGCGGAATTTAAAGACAGGCTTATCTGTTCTTTTTAACAGAATTGGCACTCAAATATGGAAAGTAAAGAACATATCGCTGGGTTTTCTCACTTAAAAATGTGTTTCATTCTGAAAAGTTTATCAATGTTATAACAGATTAATGTTACAGAAGAAATTACGCAAGCTTTAGGTTGAGAACGTTAGGTTTTAATGCGAACAAAAGATGGTTTGAATGTGAAACATCCACAGAATCTCCTTGTCCTGCATGTAGACACATTATTGATGAAGAATAACACTTTCTGTTCCACTGTACTGCTTATAATGAAGTGCGGACAAATTGTTCATTTTTCAAGTTAGATATAGCGAAAAGACTAAATGTCGCTGTCGTGTTATCATCTGATGATCAACTTGTAATTAAATCAGTTGCGAAATTCATCGCGGAAGCATTGAAAATTAGAAAAATGAAGGATAGTGAAATGTAAGATAATGCATTATAAGAGATATATGAATGAATATTATCATTTATCGCATGTGGAAGAGATCAGTAAGAGATAATGTCATCATTTGATTGAGTGGATGGTCGAGTCAGTCTTTTTTTTCTTTCTTTTTTTTTTTTTTAACCTTACTGCATTACTCCTGTGCGTGAGGACATAAGGAAATGTTACGAATTTATTTGTTTTTGTTTACCTTTGATTTGATACACACTAGGAATGAATGTGTACTATTTGTTTGCGGGAAAGGAAGAGGGAAATGTTATTGTTCTGTTACCCCCTCCCCTCTTGTCAAAAGACCTCTTTGGTAATGACAACAAAATATCAAAGTCTCTCTCTCTCTCTCTCTCTCTCTCTCTCTCTCTCTCTCTCTCTCTCTCTCCTCTCCTGACGGCCTAATAAGTATACCAATCATCAATATCTGTTCCGCTCATCAAACCTTCTAATGACAAAAAAGTAATTTGGTGCAAAGAGTTACTCTTTTGGACATAAAGCTTTGTAAAGACAAATATAATTACTAAACTGACGAAGTAACGCTAAAATCTATATGATGTTACTTTTCTTAGACTCTACTACCTGTCATTTCTATATGAAATGTATGAACACACCTTTTGCATGGGCCTATGGTTTGATATCAAACATGACGTCATTGTCATTGTGATCTCATTGCCTCTCTGATGGCCGTTACACACACTCTTTATACGACATTTTCCAGCCTAAAGAGTGAGGCAGAGTTGAATCGGAACCCTTCTTGTTATCAACAGCATTCAGGTGGACACTGAGAATGCTTCTTGGTCCCTATCTCATTTCTAATCATCACAGTGAAAACTCTGATGACTCCGATCTTTGGCGTGCTTTTCTGATATTCCGCATGCATGGACTGATACTACTACTATTACTGCGACTACGACCTACTATCAACTATTATTATTGCTACTGCAAGTCCTCCTCCTCCTACTTCTACTACCACCATGAGCACCACCATCAACACCACCATCGACACCACCGCCACCACCACCACTACTACTACCACTACCACTATTACTACTACCACCATCCCCACCACCACCACCACCACTACTACTACTACTACCCACCACCACCTACTCTCCTACACCTCCTCTTCTTTCTCTCCTCCTCCTCCTCCTCCTACTACTATGCTACTACTGGTACTGTTATTGCTGCTGCTGCTACTACTACTACTACTGTTACTGCTACTACTACTACTACTACTACTGCTACTGCTGCTGCTAATGCCGTTTCTGCTCATGCTGCAGCTGCTACTACTACTACTGTCATTACGACTACTATTGTTACTGCTGCTGCTACTGCCGCTGCTGCCGCTGTTGATGGTCGGGCACCTCGTGTTACCTGGGGACAGTTGCCTTACCCACAGAGCCAGGCTGGGAAATATAAGACTTGTGCAGTTCACCTGTGTCGCTCTTTGACAAGATCAAGTTGGAACCTTCCACTGGTTTTGCCGTTGCTTTTAGGGCTTTAGTTCTCTTACCCCCTCGAAACGAGAGCTGTTTCTGAGATCATAGGCAGACGGGCTTACACTCTCCCCAGCTCAAATCTTTTAGTGCAAGGACGCTGACTAGGAAACCAGATTTCCTGAAAGCTGCTCGTTAGACTGACATACTTCACCGTCTCGTAGCTATAAGCTCACGTCGTCCTGTTTCTGTATGGCATACGAGTTCAGTTAAGATCACTGGTTTTATGAAACTGCGTAAAACTCTCTATGCGGTCTCATGACACTTTTTCCACTAAAATTGGAGCACCTCTAAAACGGAATTCGAGAGAACATTTTTTTTCTATTATACAGGGATGCAAACACATACCAACTCTGTGTAATGTCTCCCATTACCTCCTATACATCTCTCATCACTCACTCACACACAACACACACCACACACACACACACACACACACACACACACCACACACACACACACACACACACACACACACACTTATGGATATTCATAATTTAGGTTCTCGAGGTCATCTGTGTGTTTTTATGAAAAAAAATTCTGGTTGATCGGCAGTGCCACGTATGTGTTGGCTCCTCGCCGTCTGAATTCCATGGGCAGGAACTGGGTGTACCGCAAAGGAGCATTCTTTCTCTTGCTCTCTTTAGAATCAAAATTAATGAGACTGTCAATTCTACAAATCAGGGTTTCGAGTCCTCTCTGTTTATTGATGACTTAGCATACACTCTACGCAGTTGGAGCCATCTATGCCAGCATGCATTGTCATCTCCAACCTTGCGTGGATAAGATCTGACAGTGGGCCGAGAAACAATGGGCTTTCCTTTTCAGGCACCAAAAACTCTGTGTATTAACTTTCACAATTTTCGACAGTTCTTTGCTGATCCTGAAATTCGTCCGGTCAAATTCTAGCTGTAAAGGAAGCCAGATTTCTGGGAGTTATCTCTGTGATAGAAAAAAAAAAGAACTGAACTTCAAAAGTCACACCCAGTATTTAAAAATGTCATATTAGAAGGCAATAACATTCTGAGAGTTGTGGCACATACAGATTGGGGCGCTGATAAGAAAACTCTTCTTCACCTTTACAAAGCTTTGATTTGCGCTAAACTGGACTCTGGTTGTGTGGTGTATGGTTCTGCCAGACCTTGCTACATGAAAACTCTCAATCCGATCCACCAGCAAGGGCTTCGATTCTGTCTGCGTGCATCCCGCACCTCCCATGTTCGCTGAGGCGGGTGAATCATTTCTCTCTAACAGTGGGCTGAAATATTAATTGAACTAAACCTTGAATCTCTCCTAAAGCCCTGTTTATGACTATGCTTTTGACCCGCAGTTTCAAAATAAAATTTGAAGACCACCGACACTCCAACCCACCTTCGGGAATTCGGATTTTTTACGCATTTGAACAGTGCAGACATAGATGGTGGAGTGGTGTGCGATTCGTCCAAGTTTCTTGATGACTCTCCATGGACTTTCCTCACCCGGAGATCCGGTTAATTTTTGCCCTGTATCTTAAAAGCATCACCAGGTCCTTAGCATATTAGTCATTTTTCGCCGAGCTGTGTTCTAAATTTCCATTCCTCAGAAGAATTTGTACTGATGGCTCCAAATCCGAAGAGGAAGTTGCTTCTGCTCCATTTTGCCCAACCTGTCCCTCTCAGAGATGTTCTAAACACATTCACTCTGACACCTCCATCTACATTGCTGAGCTGACAGCCTTGATTCTGGCTCTTGAAATGGTCTCAAATCAGAACATAAAGATTTCCTCATTCTATCGGATTCCTCTTCTGCTTTGTATGCCATTGCTGGTCGTACCCTCAAACACCCTCAACTGCTGAAATTAATCTCTACGGCACTCTGAAATCTGACAGATACAACATGCTTTCAGCTTGGGGTCCTGGTCATGCAGGCATTCAAGGCAATGAGGAAGCTGATCAACTTATCAAGAGTGCCACAAAAAAGAGATGAATAGATTTTCTGTTCCTCACACCGATCTGGAACCCAGGCCTTAGGCTTACGTCAAAGACCTCTGGTAAGAGGAATGGAACTTGCAGACGGATAACAAACTCTTCCAAATCCGTCCAAACCAGAAAGAGTTTGTATCACGTTCCACGGGGGGCAGTAAGGAAGAAACAGTTTTGTACCGTTTGCACAAAGGCCACTCCTTTTACACCCTTCTTATTTTTCACAAGGTGACGAAGCTCCGTGGTGCATTCCATGTGATGTATCACTCACAATGAAACATATTCGTATCCAGTGCTGGAACTTGCATGATGTGCGACATAAACACTTTACAGCAGATTCCATGGAAACCTTGATCGGAAATGTCCCATCTGATGTGTTTTAAGAAAGTGTGTATTAATGAGTTGTGTGCCTGCGTTTATTATTATTATTTTTTTTAAATGACTTGAGAGTTGACTTCAAAGCGGTGACACCTATGATAAGGTGCTTTGTGGACGGATGGGCTATAAGCAATATTGTCTTTGTCTCTATGTCTGCGTCTGTCTGTCTGTCTGTCTGTCTGTTGTCTGTCTGTCTGTCTGTC
>CM065734.1:11309177-11314177 GCA_033310375.1 Conus canariensis
CACGCTCCTCACCGACCCACACACGCCTCCTTCACCGACCCACACACGCCCCTTCACTGACCCACACACGCCTCCTCACGACCCACACACGCCTCTCACCGACCCACACACGCCTCCTTCACCGACCCACACACGCCTCCTTCACCGACCCACACACGCCTCCTTCACTGACCCACACACGCCTCCACCACCGACCCGCACACGCCTCCTGCATCGACCCACACACGCCTCCTTCATCGACCCACACACGCCTCCTTCACTGACCCACACACGCCTCCTCCACTGACCCACACACACCTCCGTCACCGACCCGCACACGCCTCCTTCATCGACCCACACACGCCTCCTTCATCGACCCACACACGCCTCCTTCACCGACCCACACACCCTCCTTCATCGACCCACACACGCCTCCTTCACCGACCCACACACGCCCCTTCACTGACCCACACACGCCTCCTCACCGATCCACACACGTCTCCTTCACCGACCCACACACGCCTCCTCCACCGACCCACACACGCCTCCTTCACCGACCCACACACGCCTCCTTCACCGACCCACACACGCCTCCTTCACCGACCCACACACGCCTCCTTCACTGACCCACACACGCCTCCTCCACCGACCCGCACACGCCTCCTTCACTGACCCACACACGCCTCCTTCACCGACCCGCACACGCCTCCTTCATCGACCCACACACGCCTCCTTCATCGACCCACACACGCCTCCTTCATCGACCCACACACGCCTCCTTCACCGACCCCACACGCCTCCTTCATCGACCCACACACGCCTCCTTCACCGACCCGCACACGCCTCCTTCACCGACCCACACACGCCTCCTTCACCGACCCACACACGCCTCCTTCACCGACCCACACACACCTCCTCATCGACCCACACACGCCTCCTTCACCGACCCACACACGCCTCCTTCACCGACCCACACACGCCTCCTTCATCGACCCACACACGCCTCCTTCACCGACCCACACACGCCTCCTTCATCGACCCACACACGCCTCCTTCACTGACCCACACACGCCTCCTCCACCGACCCACACACGCCTCCTTCACCGACCCCACACCCCCCTTCACTGACCCACACACGCCTCCTCCACCGACCCACACACGCCACCTTCACCGACCCACACACGCCTCCTTCACCGACCCACACACGCCTCCTTCACCGACCCACACACGCCTCCTTCACTGACCCACACACGCCTCCTCCACCGACCCGCCACACGCCTCCTTCATCGACCCACACACGCCTCCTTCATCGACCCACACACGCCTCCTTCACTGACCCACACACGCCTCCTCCACCGACCCACACACGCCTCCTTCATCGACCCACACACGCCTCCTTCACCGACCCACACACGCCTCCTTCATCGACCCACACACGCCTCCTTCATCGACCCACACACGCCTCTTTCACTGACCCACACACGCCTCCTTCACCGACCCACACACGCCTCCTTCACTGACCCACACACGCCTCCTTCATCGACCCACACACGCCTCTTTCAACGACCCACACACGCCTCTTTCAACGACCCACACACGCCTCCTTCACCGACCCACACACGCCTCCTTCACCGACCCACACACGCCTCCTTCACCGACCCACACACGCCTCCTTCACCGACCCACACACGCCTCCTTCACCGACCCACACACGCCTCCTTCACCGACCCACACACGCCTCCTTCACCGACCCGCACACGCCTCCTTCACCGACCCACACACCCCTCCTTCCTGAAATCTCTTCCCACTGTGACATTTTATCCATCGGTGTATCTCCGTTTCACCAGCCCATCGGTTATTGACAACAGCAGTCGCTGGCACACAGGGAAGCGGGCGAAGTCTCTGGAAGCCACTTGACGATTTCTGGTCATCCTTACCTAAGTGATGATCTCACCTCGCACCGTTTTATGGACTAAGAAATGAGCCGTTTGCTACACCAGGTAGGTTCACATTCTGGGCTCAGGGCTGTTTGCTACACCAGGTAGGTTCACATTCTGGGCTCATGGTTGTTTGCTAGACCAGGTAGGTTCACATTCTGGGCTCATGGTTGTTTGCTACACCATGTAGGTTCACATTCTGGGCTCATGGTTGCTACACCAGGTAGGTTCACGTTCTGGGCTCATGGTTGCTACACCAGGTAGGTTCACATTCTGGGCTCATAGGTGTCTGCTACTCTAGATAGGTTCACATTCTGGGCTCATGGTTGTTGATGTGTTCACACCATGGCTATGGTGTTTGCTACCCCAGTAGTTCATTTCTGGGCTCATGGTTGTTTGCTACATCCAGGTAGGTTCACATTCTGGGCTCATGGTTGTTTTTGCTACATCAGGTAGGTTCACATTCTTGGCTCATGGTTGTTTGCTACACCAGGTATGTTCACATTCTGGGCTCATGGTTGTTTGCAACACAGGTAAGTTCACATTCTGGGCTCATGGTTGTTTGCTACACCAGTGTAGGTTCACTTTCTGGGCTCATGGTTGTTTGCTAGACCAGGTAGGTTCACATTCTGGGCTCATGGTTGCTACACCAGGTAGGTTCACATTCTGGGCTCATGGTTGTTTGCTACACCAGGTAGGTTCACATTCTGGGCTCATGGTTGTTTGCTACACCAGGTAGGTTCACATTCTGGGCTCATGGTTGTTTGCTACACCAGGTAGGTTCACATTCTGGGCTCATGGTTGTTTGCTACACCAGGTAGGTTCACATTCTGGGCTCATGGTTGTTTGCTACACCAGGTAGGTTCATATTCTGGACTCATGGTTGCCAAAGCGAGGTGAGGCTTCCCTCCCAGTTTTCGTCACATCATAAGGGGTTGTTCCACTACCTTCCCCTCTACATCATCCACCCTTCTCTACCCATCCGCCAATTCTCGCTTTCTTTTCTTTTTCTTTCTGTTTTTTCTTTCTTTTTTATTGATAAATTGGTAAATAGATTTTGGTGATCAGAGATGGGACTCCAATCCTTTCAGTATGACCACTTTGACTGAACCACACTGGCACTGCAAGCACTAGGCCCTTCTCTCTCTCTCTCTCTCTCTCTCTCTCTCTCATACACACACACACACACACACACACACACACACACACACACACACACACACACACACACACACACACTGAACCAGGTTAGACTTCAAACGTTTAAGATCATACAATTTTCCCACAAAGCGACAGGTAAGAAATGCACAAGAGTTATAGTTCTTGACATTGATTACCCTCTCGAACACGAAAGCCCGGCTAGAAAAATCCAGCAGACTAACTGTGGAATTGTACCATTATGGACGACGCCACAAGGAAGTCGCGAAACAGCGTTTTACAGTGAACGAATAGTCCAACATAGTGCTACCTGCATTTCCTGTCTTAGACATGTCTTCTTTGTGAATCAGATGCAGAAAATTATTTTGTACGTGTTCCAGTCCATGACATGCTGTAGTCTGTGAGGCGCGACACTAATGATTGAGAGAAACAGAACCCCCCCCCCCCCCCCACACACACACACACACACACACACACATCTTCAAAGAGAAAAGAAGAAAAAAAGAAAGAAAAAGCTGAAAAATATCACAAATGTTTAGAGTTGTATCTCAGTCTATCAGTCGGAGGTGCAGGACAAAGATTAGATGGTGTGGCATTTTAGCGCGCAGTACATTAACGTTAGGCGTGCCTCTCTCTCTCTCTCTCTCTCTCTCTCTCTCTATATATATATATATATATATATATATATATTGTTTTTTTGAAAACTCAACAAACATACTACAGTATTGCACACCAGCCTTTTTCTGGGATAGCATTCTTCTTAAAACCGAAAAGGCAGAGGAGTCAAGTTACCACTTTCCGCGGTCACTGAGGAGAAACAATCAGGTTTCGAAATACCGGTATCTGACCAAGAGTTATATGTTAGTGAGTTTCCTCCCATTGGAGATTGTCTCCCCCTTGGAGACTATAAGCTTGCTGAAGGCTCATTTTGAGAAGCATTTATTATTCCCCATTCACCCACTCAAGCACATACTATTAGTTCGGCAGAATTATCTACCACTGCAGATATGAATGCTTATCTCCCCCTATTTCTTCAATCTAAGACATAAGAGCAAGCTTTGTTTATAACTGAATATTTCTTGCAGTCATTGTAACACCAAGCTGCTCTGTAAGTTGCTGGAATGGTGCTCGGACTTATCCTTGGAATTTATTAGTTTATTGTAATTTAGTCCCTTGCGGATTCATTCCAAGAACTGGCCCTCAGCACTTGTGTCTTAAGAGGTTATCTTTTTTATATTTTTACTTTTCACAAGAAAATGTAGCTTGTTTTGCTCTTTTATGATTTCTTTTGCTTCTTAGATGGCACCTTTGGTTGGTTTTTTGAAAACTCAACAAACATACTACGGTATTGCACACCAGCCTTTTTCTGGGATAGCATTCTTCTTAAAACCGAAAAGGCAGAGGAGTCAAGTTACCTACTTTTCGCGGTCACTGAGGAGAAACAATCGGGTTTCGAAATACCGGTATCTGACCAAGAGTTATATGTTAGTGAGTTTCCTCCCCATTGGAGATTAGTCTCCCCCTTGGAGACTATAAGCTAGCTGAAGGCTCATTTTGAGAAGCATTTTTATTCCCCATTCACCCACTCAAGCACATGCAAAATTATCTACCACTGCAGATATGAATGCCCTATTTCTTCAATCTAAGGCATAAGAGCAAGCTTTGTTTATAACTGAATATTTGTTTACAATTGAAATATATATATATATATATATATATATATATATATATATATGCATGCATGCATACGCGAGATCTATCGGCTTTGTGTGAGCATGCTCCTGCACGCTCGCATCTGCACATGCATGTGCACATACATGTGTATGTGGGCGTATACGCATGTGTGTATGCGTGTGTGTGTGCGCGCGCGTGTGTGTGCGTGTATTTTCGCATTCTGTATGTATGTACGCACGACGCATGCATGCA
>CM065734.1:11324177-11361677 GCA_033310375.1 Conus canariensis
ACGTGGACAGTGTACTGTTTTGCGCAAATTCGGTGCATTCCTTCTAACATTTTTGACCGTTTTTTGTTTGTTGGTTGTTGTTGGTTTTTTTTTTGTTTTTTTTAGTATTATTCGTTTTTATTCGTATAATAAAAAAGGTGTGGTTTAAATTGTACGATATTATATTCTATGCGCTCACGTATTTGGTCAGATATCATGTTTTGCATACTTTTCAGAATTTGCAGAGTTGAAAATGTGTATAATATTTTTTAGAAAATAAGTCGTAAAGAAAGTCCTCATAAATGTTCGAGAAGAATGCATAACATAGAACAAAGAAATGAATGCAGCACCCCAGCTTTCCTACGCAATAGTCTCTGTAAACCCTCAGTCAATACCCCCCCCCCCCCCGTCCGCCCCTTGCACCCTAGGCCACCAAAGACTCCTCCTCACCCTTCTGACCTCTCCCTACCCCTTTGCCTTCCCTCAAGTCTACTATATCCTTTCTGGTAAAACTAGTACAGACCCGGTGCACCACACTACAGAAGGATACCACACAACGGAAATGATTTCAAGCGACACAACTCTGCACTCCTCATACCCCACCATCTCATTCACATGGTCGACATAGACTTGATGCACCACATCTCAGTACACACACCAAATCACACGCAGAAATAATTGCTACGCGAGGGTTCTGAAGTGACACGCCCTTCGCTTCCACACACAAATACACATCCAGTATTTGCAAAGCACCTGACTGTTAATTGACATCTCGCTCTTCCCTCAATGAGTCTCTCGCCCCATGGGGCCCTTGTGGTGCGTGCGTGCGTGTGTGGGTGCGTGCGTGCGTGGGTGCGTGCGTGGGTGCGTGGGTGTGTGTGTGTTTGCGTGCGTGCATGTGTGTGTGTGTGTGTGTGTGTGTGTGTGTGTGTGTGTGTATGTGTGTGTGTGCGTGCGTGGAAGTGTGTGATCCGCTATTGGCCTCTGGACAAATACAGGGATCAGCGACAAACACTTATGTTGGTGGGGTTTTACCAATTTCTCGTAACTGTAGATTACGTGCGCGCGCGCGCGTGTGTGTATGTGTGTGTATGTGTGTGATGTCCCTTTGGCCTTTCTACAGGGACGGTGATGGAGGCAGAGGCAAATATCTGCGTTGGTGGGTTTTCCTCTTTTGTCTTTATTTTTTAAAACTTCTGATTCGTTTTAATAGTGTGTGTGTGTGTGTGTGTGTGTGTGTGGTGTGTGTGTGTGTGTGTGTGCCTTTGGACAGGGCTGGTAATCGGGGTCAATGACAAATTCCGTCCTTATGCGTAATGGCACGCCTCCCCCCCCCCCCCCCCCCCACACACACACACACACACACCTTCCCCCTTGTCTTCATGGTATGGTTGTCAGCGGCGGATATGGTACTGGTCATAGTGGCGGTGGTGGTCGTGTACGGGTGAGTGTGTGGGTGTTTGTGTATATGTGAGTGTGTGTGTGTGTGTGTGTGTGTGAGAGAGAGAGAGAGAGAGAGAGAGAGATAATCAGTAGAAAGAAACTCGTGGAGAGCGTGGCAGCAGAGAGTCCTCAGAAGAGAAGCCCCCTTCAAGCAAGTGTTTCGGCCCTTATCTCCTGACACTCTAGAGGTGTTGGGCCACACCCGGTTCATGACTCCGGATGTCCCTCTGCTGCCCCTTTTTTTTTTCCCCCATCTTGGGACGAGCCATGGCTGGGATTCGAACCCATGACCCTCTGGACATGCTCACTTTCCACTTAATGACTCGCGCTTTAACCACTGAGCCACAGGGACACCTGATATTTGTAGGGAAATTAAGCCTTATGAAGTTCAGTTTTGTTCCTCCTTGACCAGATCCAGCTTGAACACCTCTCTGCCGCTTCTGCCATTGCTTTCAGGGCTCTGGATTTTTCCTTCCCTGCAACTGAGAGCTGTTTCATGAGGCTGTATGCAGACGTTCCTACAAACCCCCTAGCTCCAATTTCTGCAGTGAGGACTTTGACCTGATAGCCTTCTCTCCTCAGGCTGTTTGCCAGATCAGCATACTTTTCAGTCTTGTAGATTTGAGCTGCCTCCATTCTGTTCTCATATGGCACCGTGAGCTCGATCATGATCAGCTGCTTGGTTGACTTAGAGTGGACTACTATGTCTGGTCTCATGCCACTCTTGCTGATGATCTCTGGGTGACTCTTCCATTCTGGGAGGTCTGCAGTGCACTCCCAGTCATCTGCCCCGTCCAGCAGACTCTGCCTGCATGTTTCGAGTGGCACTGTTGTTCTTGGCCATGATTTGCTGCCTCCTGCCGTGAAGAATGTTGCGGGTGCTTTTGGAGTCCTGATTTTCCCTTTTGTGGTGTTGGTACTAGCCCAGACTACTTGTACAATCTCTTTGAGCACTTGGTTGTGCCTCCATGTGTACCTTCCTTGAGCCAGAGCTACTTTACATGAGCTTAGGACATGCTCCACTGTTTGTTTTTCATGGCAGAGGGGGCATGCAGGATCGTCTGTTTTCCCCCACTTCACCAGGTTTGCATTTGAGGGCAGAAGGTCATATGCAGATCTGAGAATGAAGCTGATCCTGAGAGGGGCCATGCGCCAAATGTCATTCCAAGTGAGACGTCTTTGGAGTGCATTCTCCCACGTTGTCCATTGCCCTTGCTGGCTCTGCTGGACTGCTTTTTGGAGTCTTTTTTGGTCTTCTTCTTTTCTCATCTCCTGAATCATCATGTCTCTTTTGGCTTTTCCTTTGGCCTTTGACCACCATTCAGTTTTGGTCACCCCCAGTCCTTGTCTGTTGGTCTGTGTGTGTCCTGTTATTTCTCTGATCTTGAGACTCTCTTTTGCAGAATCCATCGCCTCTTGAACTTTCCATTTTCTGCCTGTCTTCAGCTGGGGCTTGATTGCTTCTACCACCTTGTCTCCTGAGTCCTCCAGCATGCTTTGAAGTCTGATCTTCCCTGCTTTGTATTCCTCCAGGATGGATTTCAGTGGTAGTTTCAGCTTTGCTTGGCGACAGTACAGCGCTATGTCAGTCAGACAGGGTGGGACACCAAGCCATTTCCTTGTGAACTTGTTGATTTTGGCTTCCATTGCCTCCACTATGCTGGTGCAAATGTCGTATATCATCAGAGGCCATAGGAGCTTTGGTATCAGCATGAACTGCAGACACCAGACCTTGTATTTGCCAGGGAGCCCACACTGGTCAATGGTCTCCAAGCCTTCCTCCGCCATCTGCTTGGTTTCTTTTGCTCTTTGTGTGTCTTTCAGCGTATCATCATACCATCTTCCAAGGCTCTTGACTGGTTCTTCTGTGACTGTTGGAATGGCCTGGTTGGCAACACTGAAGACCACAGATCCGGCCACTTTTCCTTTCCTCAGTGAGAGACTCCGTGATTTCTTTGGCTTGAACTTCATTCTGGATGAGGCAACTATGTCGTCCAGCCTCTCCAGCACATGACGTGTCTCGTCTTCTCTGGATGAAATCACTGTAGTGTCATCCATGAAGGCCTTGAGAGGAGGCATCTTGTATCCATCGCCAAGGTCTGTTTGTCTCGCGTTGTTTGTTACTGCTTTCAAGATGAGTTCCATTGCCAGCACGAACAGTATTGGGGAAATTGCACAGCCCATTGCAATACCCACTTCCAAGTTGATCCAGTCTGTTGTGTACTCCTTGGTAGAGAACCGCATTGAGAAGCCATTGAAGTACTTCTTGAGCATGTCGCGGATGTTCTTTGGCACATGGTACATCTCAAGAGCCAACTGTATCATCTCATGGGGCACAGATCCATATGCGTTTGCCAGATCAAGCCACACTACGTCCAGGTCTCTCTTTTCTGTTTTTGCTTTTTGGATTGCGTCCCAGATCATTGTGGCGTGTTCTACACAGCCAGCCACGCCTGGGATGCCACCTTTCTGGACTGACACATCCAAGTACTTGTTTTCCATCAGGTACTTGGTCAGCCTTGCTGCCATGACAGAGAAGAAGATTTTCCCTTCGACGTTCAGTAGTGATATTGGCCTGAACTGGCTGATGTCACTTGAGTTTTGCTCTTTGGGGATGTACACACCATCTGCCGTCATCCACTGGCCGCTGATCTTCTGGTTTCTCCAAGCCGATCGCAGCAGCCTGTGGAGCCACTCCAGCACCTTGGGACATTTCTTGTAAAGCTGGTAAGGTATTCCGTTTGGCCCTGGTGATGATTTGGCTCTGGCTTTGTCGACCACCTTCTTGATTTCCGCCAACGTTGGAGGCTTGCCATTGAACTGTTCCTCAGGGTTGGTTGGCCACACCAGACCTTGAATGTCGAGTGGTGCTTTGCTCTGTGGGTCAGAGTATGTTTTCCTCAGATGCTGCTCAAGAACTCCTTTGTCCACACTTAGGGTCCCAGATTTTGGCTGCTCAAACAGTGTTCTGGCAAACTGGAAGGGGTCTCTGAAGAAGCGCTCTTGTGTCTTCTTCTTTTTGCTCTTCCTCTTCCTCACAGATTCCGCTTTGCTGAGGGCGCTGTGTTTTTCTTTCAGGTCTTTCCACAGTTTTTCCAAGCCTTGTTTTTCAGCTGGCAGTGCGGTCTTCATTTGCATCTTGAGGTTTTTCTTTTGGACCCTGATCTTGTGCAAATTCCTCATCCGAACCAACAGCGTGGATGTCCTTGGCACTGTGGTTTAAATCCTGGCCTTGGTCTTCCGACGTCTTATCTGCTGATGCAGTGCGCTGCTGCTCATTCAGATGAGTCTTCACACATCCCATCTTTGTTCTGTGGATCTTCATGCCACGGGTGGTAGCGAAACGCTTTCCACAGACACATGGATATTCCATTTGGTCCATGTTCATAGTCCGTTTGGGATTTGCAGTCATGATTGGTTGAGCACCGATGGATTCATCATTCTCTCCCCTTTCGGTGAATCCTGGGAGCATCTTTTCCTTTTATTCTTAGTAGCCACATGTTTAAGGCAAAGTGGGGAGCCAGCCCACAGAGCCCTCGGTTCTGGTCTTTCCCAGTGTCCTCCGGTCTTTCCCGGACGTCCTCCGGCCTATTCCCGGAAGTCAATGGTTTACCCATGCATCAGTAGAAAGAAACTCGTGGAGAGCGTGGCAGCAGAGAGTCCTCAGAAGAGAAGCCCCCTTCAAGCAAGTGTTTCGGCCCTTATCTCCTGACACTCTAGGGGGGTTGGGCCACACCCGGTTCATGACTCCGGATGTCCCTCTGCTGCCCCTTTTTTTTTTTCCCCCCATCTTGGGACGAGCCATGGCTGGGATTCGAACCCATGACCCTCTGGACATGCTCACTTTCCACTTAATGACTCGCGCTTTAACCACTGAGCCACAGGGACACCTGATATTTGTAGGGAAATTAAGCCTTATGAAGTTCAGTTTTGTTCCTCCTTGACCAGATCCAGCTTGAACACCTCTCTGCCGCTTCTGCCATTGCTTTCAGGGCTCTGGTTTTTTCCTTCCCTGCAACTGAGAAACATGCAGGCAGAGTCTGCTGGACGGGGCAGATGACTGGGAGTGCACTGCAGACCTCCCAAGGGTAACAGATAAGCAAACACATGCTTTTTTTCATCCGGCCCGAGAGAGAGAGAGAGAGAGAGAGAGAGAGAGAGAGAGAGAGAGAGAGAGAGAGAGAGAGAGAGAGAGAGAGAATCTCTGAGCACACTGCCCAAAATGTCTTCCTTATTAGATAACGGCTAAGAAATCATACTACAACTATCAGTTCGAGCACCCTTAAATCTTTCTTACAAGTGGATATCAGTTGCAGTGCTGGTAACAAAGGGAGTTGCAGTGCTGATAACAAAGGGAGTTGCAGTGCTGATAACAAAGATTCATCTAATAACAAATGCAATGGCTGCATGAACGATCTTGTCTCCAAAGAGAAGAAATCTTATAGACAGCAAGATGCGGAGAATACTTTTAGTAAAATTCTGTAGTGCTGGAATGATCACGTAGTAGTATTTGATTAAATTGTTCCATAAGATTTTTCATAAGGACAATTTTCTAAAAAAAAAAAAAAAGAAAAAAAAAAAGGGCAGTCAGGTGTTGTGCCCTTCTTTTGAAATAAGATTCTAATAAGTACTTACACAAATATTGCCTTTTCACCCATGACTCTTGACTTTTTATTTGTTAACAAGAGTGCAAAAAACTCTAACAAAAGATGAACCAAGTCTGTTGGAAAGATGGAATTCAGCCTGCAGACGTCTGTTGGAAAGATGGAATTCAGCCTGCAGACGTCTGTTGGAAAGATGGAATTCAGCCTGCAGACGTCTGTTGGAAAGATGGAATTTAGCCTGCAGACGTCTGTTGGAAAGATGGAATTCAGCCTGCAGACGAACCCCTGAAGTTTCAGTGCATATTCGAAGGGCGGATCAGCATCAACATCAGTTTGCTCATGGTGGGGGAGAGGGGTGAGCGGGGGTCTGCAATATCCCTCCCTGCCAAAGCCGATGATTATGTTTGTAACGAAATGTCTGAACGCAAGCAAATTCTGCCATTTACAGCTCTCCACACCGGCTTGACACAGTGTGTATTTGATCAGTGTAGATTCATGATGAAGCATATAAGATATTATGTGATTCAGATGCCAGTAAACTGAAAAATCGGACGTTGCTTGTTTATGATGTTTTAATTTTGGTGCTGTTTGATTGAAGCCAGTGCTCGAAATGCATATGGCTTTCTTACTTTTCTTGGTCATCTTTTTATTTGTTTCCGATGGCAAATATCACGTTAATGTTAGAACACAGTTTATTTTTAAAGAATATTTTGTAATAAAGATAGCAAAGAAAGATGGATAAAAAAAAAATATGTGCACAGATAAATAAGTATTTAAGAGAGTTGGTAAACTCAGTTTGATTGTGTGTGTTCGGACCTATTTTCCTTCGCATTACAGATCATTGTCTCACATAAACATACCCCCGCCTGTCCCCTAGACCAACGTATCATGTCTCTCTTTCCCGTCTGTTTGTCTGTCCTTACCTCTTTATTTGCCACATGTTTGCACAGGTCAAGAGCAGGCTTGTACATTTCACATCCACATTCATCGTGCATATATGTGATTTGTGTTACAGCTGATAACCTTTAAAAGGAAAACCTGTAATAAGCAATACATGATACATAAAGTCAATGTACAATGCCGTGAACAGAACGCGTGTGTGTCTGTTGGTATACATCTTTATGCGTATGACTGCATGCATAAAGGTATATGTAACTATGTACATGTGAGTACTGTGTGTGCATGGAAGCATTCATGTGTGTACTTTCATGTATTATGTTCGAGTACATAGGTATGTTATGAAAAGGCCACATCGTTGGGAAACGAACTCAAACAAACAAAAACGAACGGAAACATACATCGTAGTTGTTGTTGTTGTTGTTGTTGTTGTTTTTTGCAGTCAATAAATTCTTTCACACCTTCAACTCCCCACAGACCCACAACCACGAGTAACAGGTTTCGAAGAGCTTGTTCTTGATAAGCCATTAATTAGCCAGATAAGGATCCACTGTTTCCGCATTCACGCACGTGCACAACCACGCACTCAGTGCAGTGCACTCTCTCATATACTCATTATAGACTTCATCAACATCTCAAACACACATGACAACTACCACGCAACATCGACCCACTCTTTAAATCGACCCTCAATATCATTTTGCGCGGCTGATTGTTATTTGACCACTGCTGGTTTCGTGACGGAGTGTATGCCCTGTGGCGCTATGAATGGGGCACATGAGAGTCAGAAAAAAGGATTTGCTATCTGGCAAAGCAGCCGGCCACGTCAAGATCAGAATAGACGAAAAGAATCTAGAGCTGATTGAAAAATACTTCCTCTGTGCATTTCAACATGCAACATGGGGTGGTATGTTAAAGCAAAACGGTGACTTGTACTGAATAATTCAACATTGGCGTCACCATGATAATCAAGTATTGATGAGTGATCGCAAATAGCAGCTGTCAAGCTTCTTCTTCTTCTTCTTCTTCTTCTTCTTTTCTCTCTCTCTCTCTCTCTCTCTCTGTCTGTCTGTCTGTCTCTCTCTCTTTCTTTCTTTGCCCACATGTGTTTGACACACCACACACACACACACACACACACACACACACACACACACACACAGAGAGAGAGAGAGAGAGAGACTCAAGACTCGAGACTCAAATGTTTTATTTACAAAACCTATACTTACAAAACCTATACCTATAAACCTTAGAATGGGGTAATACATTATGAATGTTGTCGCAAACTCATATTGGTATGTATTATGTACATGTTTTGCTTCTTGAATGTTTTATATAAATAAACAGTTAACTGTTTAACTGTGTTTTCATTTGATGATGACATTAACAAGGATAATTTGAAAAGACATGGATTCTTCAAATACTTTCGTGAGATGAATTTCTGTCTGAAGCGGCTGACACACGAACCTCCCCGCCCGTACGCTTCGGAAGCACCGGTCGAACCCGATCCCAAACGTAGCGTCTGTCATAGTAAACGTACATCTGAAACGGACTTCGGCATCCAGTTGAACCCGACCGTTCGAGATACACCGTGATCTATTCTAAACGGACAGTTAGTATCCTCCAACCAATCAACGCTCAGCATTGAGCCAACACCCATGACACAGGAAAAATGGCGTCGTCCAGCAAGGCGGTCAGACTGTCCGATTCGAGACAAACATTTGATTGAATCGTACCAAGGCCATGATGTGCTTTGGAATGTCAACTCATAAAATTATAAGAATCTAAATATTCGAGAAAAAGCTTCGTATTCAATTGTACAGTCCTTTGAAGCGGCATATGGGATCAAACTCGAAGGTTTTAAAACTATCGTGAAGCACTCCGTCCGTTCGACACTGACTGGTCAGACCGCACAGGTTCAAACGTTCCGTCTCAACTGTACGGACGAAAAGGCTCGTGTGTCAGCAGCTTAAGTTTGTTTAATTCTGGACAAACAAATACAAAATAGAACTTCATCCTCTTTTGCATTTCGACATAATGGACAGATCAAATTTCTATTACATGACTATCTATAACGAAAGTAGTGAGTAAAGATATCAGAAACACCAAATCTAATCGTAACCATGATACGCATTAGATGTTTGTCTATTTTCATATATATAGACATTTTCGGTATATAGACAGGTAAACATCGTAAATGATTATACTTTCTGTATAATTCAAATCTGTCATTGTTATCTACATGAGAATTCCAGTTTTGCCATCTGCAATCAACGAGTCTTTAACGGAATGCCTTGGTAAAAGCATTCATATCACCAACACTTTTGTTCATCCATACAAATCTGAAACTAATTCACACAGTTGCATTCTCACATTAGTCACCCAATTTTTCTTACATCTGTCATCTAATTCTAACAACATTCAATATGCTTTGCGTGGCAATTTGTAATCCTGCATCTCAATAATTTTCAGCCAATATCGAGCACATTTGGTAATGGAATTCAAATGTATAGGAAATCTAGCCGTTTCACCATATACCAAACCATTCGGCGTTTGCAATGATATACCAAGAATTTTTTTCAAAGCAAATGGATGGATCTTCTCACAATGTACAGCAGCGGCAGCATCAAGACCCCATACTTCAGCTCCGTACTGTACCATTGGATGAACTGGGTCATCCAATAACTTCAAAAAGAAAGTAAGAGAATCGTTATTTAGCAATGATAATTTTTTTTAGTATGCACAATGACGAATTTTTTGCTCTAATGGCTCAATCCTTGCAAGCAAAGACAAAACTCAAAGCGTTGAAAAATATGTTCCTAGGTATTTATACGCATTGACAACAGGCATTGTAGATCCATTGTACGTCCAATTTTCTCTCTCTGCAAAATATCCACCCTTTCTAAATAATTATTATTGCATTGCTTTTTGCCATATTAACTTTTAACTGTAATGAAGCAGCAACTCTTTGCAAAGTATTTTAACTGGGTTTGTAATCCAATCACTGTTTCTAATACCAAGGCCACATCATCTGCCAAATGGAGGATGAACATCTCCCAAACGTCATTTATGAAATTTGCACCGTGCCTTTCACAACGTATAACTTCCTGTTAGTTCATTCATGAATATAGAAAGCAGGACATGGCAACAGACATCGCCCTATTCACACCAGAAGTACAATTTATATACTCCGCTAGAGGGGCACCAGATCACACTCTTGCCTTTACGCAATCATATGTGTTTATAACACATTTATATGGATACCATTTTAAAACAGGACACGCCACAGCAAAGTTCTATTGACTGAATCAAAAGCCATCTCGAAGTCCATAAATGCAACATATAATTTACAATTTAAACAAAACTGTCTTTGCCATCAGTGTGAACATGTGATCAACCGTAGAATAATTTTTCTTAAACCCAGTTTGATTTTCTCAGGTAATGTTATTTTCTGCCACCCACTCCTGTAATCACCTGTTGATGGTAGCACTGTGCAGTTTACTGTCAATGTTACACATTGAAATTCCTCTGTAATTATTTGATTTGTCTGCATCACCTTTTTGATACAGTGGGATGACAAGAGACTTGGTCCAACTCCTGGGATGTATCCCTCGATCAAAGTAGGAGTTATAGAATTTATCCCCCCCACCCCCACCCCCACCCCCCCACCCAAAAAAAAAAAAAAAAAAAAAAAGAAGAAGAAGAAGAAGAAGAAGAAGATCTGGGAATAGCTTGACTGGCAAGCAGTTTTCATTAGTTCACCAATAATTCCATCCGGACAAGCAGCTTTGCGAGGTTCTATCTTTCTTAAAGCAACTACGATTTCTTCTTTAGAAATGGGACGGTTTAGACTGTCATCGTCGCGATCAGTTTCATTGATGTAATTTTCATTTCCCAGATCATTATCAGAACCAGCTTTTCCTTCAAGTAGACCTCTGAAATGATAAAACCATACTTCTAGACTTACATCGTTTACGGGTTGCTTTCTTTTTCTGAAAATTTTGTGAACACAGTCCCAAAAATCTTTTTTTTCCAGAGTATTTACAGACTTAAGAAATTCTGTCAACAGAGTGTCAATGTATTGCTTTTCTTTTTCTTTTTCTTATATGTTTATACTCTCCCCTAGCTTTGTAGGAGGCCACACGAGACGGTTTTGACAAAGTACGTCGACATTTCTTTAATAAATTATGAGCATTTCTTTTGTTAGCTTGGCATTCTGGCACGCGATCTGTGAAAAAAAAAAAAAAAGAAAAAGGGAAAAATATGTTTCCATGACATTTGAACTCGTATTGAAAGGAAAATCAATGAGGAGCAAGCACCATGTAAAAATGTTACATGGTGCTTGCTCCTCATTGATTGTTTTTGTTTTTTGTTGTTTTTTTGTTTTGTTTTTTGGTTTGTGTCTTTTGAGTGGTGGTTTGTGTCTTTTGAGTGGTGGTTTGTGCTCTTGAGAAAAAAAGAAATCGTCTGGCGGAGGTGGCGGAAGAGAAGGAGGGAAATAAAAGAGGAGAAAAAAGGGGTTTACAAAGAGGAGTTCATTGTTGATTCTGGGGCGAGTATGGGATGTGTCAACATATTTATAAGTTTCAATACAAGCTTTTATCGCAGTCTTAGATTTCGAATGGTTTATGTTTCGTTTGGATCGTAATTCTACCCTATTTAAACACTCGATAGGTAAGATGTCGATCCTGTGATTGATCATAAAGTAAGCATTTTATTTATTTTATGAACGTAGTGTCTTGTCTTTCTATGGCAAGCACCCTGTATTTGGAGCCCTGACAGCCCCTTTTTGGCCCTTGGCGTGATGTCCGCTGCCTAGGAACATTTTGATTTTCTTTCGAAAAACAATTGACCCAAAATATTTTAGTGAGTGAGACTTAGGGTTTGTGAGCCTATATATTGACTTTTTGCGTGGGGCGGGGTCAGCACCTGGCTGACTCAGAGAAAGAAAAGAAAAATGAAAGGAATGTGGGTGCCGAAGGTGATGTTTGGTGTAAATATTTTGTGGAATATTGTAGACTGAAGTATATATATTGGTCAAAGAAAAAGAAAAGGAGAAATTAAAATCCCCGCATGCCAAAATAAGTTAGGCACAGAAAGAAAGGACATTTTTTTCCCAGGGAAAAAAATGAAATTGTAGTCTGATTTGTTTTATTGACAGAAAGGGAGTCAGATCTGTGGTTACGTGCAGGGTTCATAACTGTCTTTGCATTTGAGTGTGTATGTAGAGGCCGTCGTGCGAAACATCCCATATCACACGTCGTTTCCTTTTTGACATTTTTCAATTCAAACCTGTTTCTTCATAATTCCCAGGCCTCTTTTATTCATTTAATGCTTCTTCGATGCTATTATTAGCCAGTCTTACTGGTTCTGGCATCAACACTTGTATTTCATCGGGAAGGATAACAATTTTAAACAAATCAACATAAGTTTCGCTCCAGACAATTTTTTCAATAGTACAGCGACTGCTGTTTACCTGTGCGGACTCACAGTTATGCCATGGGAAAACCAACTTCAGTTCTAAAGACATGTGGTCTAATTCGGTTCTCTCAGACACACATGCATTTCACAACTGTAAAAAATGATGGAAATCAAACCATAAGACATAAAAAAATAGTCATCTATACTGTTACCGCTGTCGGATGTTTATGTGTAGCGACGTTGAAAGTCGCCCTAACACACACCATTTAAAATACACAATCTCAAATCAGCACACATGTTAATCCGCAGTTTTCCATGATTATCAATAACAACATATTTTGAACTTCGTACATGCTATAACTCACTTTCATATTGATCAGTGTATGTAAACATGCTATCTTCAAACTCATATGAGAAACTAGAGACTCTATTATTTAAGTTACCGCACACTAACACGTCTACATCATTTTTAATAAAAAGTAAACAGTCACACAGAAATTCTTCTGAAATGGAAACCCCATTTTCTTTATCAAAATAAGAACAATATGGCAACCCTTCCGGAGTCATATATGCACAAACAAACATGACATGTTTTAAGGTGCCTAGTAAAAATTTATCAACAAGAAAAACACAGAACAAATCAGACACAACATCCACAAGTATGAATTAGGGACACACCAGCCCACCAGAGCGCCTTCCAGGTGCCGTGAACTTTAGTACATGTGTGTACAATAAACTGTGTACCCGGAGAACACACGCGACTGAAAAACGTCTACAAATATGTCGACAAAACTTTTGAAATAAAAACCAGACACGTAAGAAATGAAATCATTATTATGCATTTTAGAAAGAAAGCCATTAACATTCCAGTGAAGAAACGAAAAATGTTTCATTTTCTTACAAATGTCATCATGACATACTATATCTTTTTTTAGATAACAAGGACATCAAATGAACATTTCCATCAGACACACCACCATCTGTGTTATTAACATTTTACCTGGCGCCAAGATCTCTGAATCTATCACGTCAACCATTCTTAACCCACCTTCTGTATAATCTGTTTTGAAGACCTTGCTTTCAATCTTTTCGAAAGCTCTTTCTGTTACTGTGTTTCTTTTGCCAAAGAAATGTGTATAGAATTGTATTAACTTTAATTAGAATCTCCTTTGGCAGTCCAACTGACTGCATAGCATAGATAATCTGGCTGGTCAATTCTTTATGATCACTATTTTACCATGTATGCTATATCTCCTTTGCTCCATTCTTTTATCATAGATATAAGAATTTTCAATCTACTTTTCCACTTGTCTTCTATTTCTTTGGCCATGTCTTTTGCAAAGGATATTCCTATTTTGTCCACTATTTCAAAGGGTATGTTAAGAAATCATCATCAATATCAGCTGTTGCCAAGATTGTAGTGTTGTGTAAATTTAGTTTCAAGTCTGAAAAACATGCAAATTGTCTGATAATATCTGCTGCCGGTGTCATATCATTCTGATGTTTTAGAAATAAGGTTGTGTCGTCAGCCATCTATTGAATTTTGATGCATGCATTTGTTTCATTTCGGCGTAGTATCTGTATTCCTTCAATGTCACTTTTTTTCTAATTTTAATAGCTAGCAGTTCTACAGCCAAGACGAAGGCTAAAGGGGAAAACGGACATCCTTGTCTAATACCACAATTAAAATCAAAACTCTGCGACATCCAGCCCTCATGATATATGTGATTTACAGTCTTTTTTTTAACACGATTCCAACCAATTTCTTAAAATCAGGACCAAACCCCAAAACATCGAATGCCTTCAATAGATATGATTTTGTTGTGGAATCGAATCCTTTTGAACAATCAAGTGCTAACAAACAAACCCCTGATTTACCTGTTTTGTTTACTTAATTGATTGCATCTTCAATTTTACGAATGACTGTATTTATATTTCGACCTTCGATATATCCAACCTGGTCTTCGCTGACCAAATGTTGTATAACACCACTTAGTCTCTGTGGCATAACTTAAGCTAGAATTTCATAGTCAGTATTTGTTAAGATAATAGGTCTCCAGTTTTTTAGAAGCTCTTTACCAAGTTCTTTGCCTTTATGTATAAGTGTTATCACACCTTGGTGTTGCGTGTAAGACATCTCTACAATGTCTTTTAATTTAGGCCAGAAAAATTTTATGAATTCAACTGAAATTCCGTCCATACCTGGCGCTGATCCATTTTTTATGCTTTGTAAAGTGCACGATGTTTCATTGACAGTGACAAGACCTTCACATGAGTTGGAGTCAGTGTCGCCAAAGCAAGGAATATCTTCTCCAGCAATAAAGTCGTGCGTAGCTTCAGTCACATTTACAACGTCAGTCTTTTGATCACAAAGATTTTCATAGAAATGTTACCTCTTCTTTTATTATTTTGGTCTGGTCAGTGATATTGATGCCACAATCTGATATAAGACGAGTTAACACATTTTTTGCCTTATCTTTTCAAGGTTACAGAAATATTTGATATTCGTTTTTCTCCTTCTTCAATCCATTTCACTCTTGATCTTATTTGGGCTCATCTCCTTTATGTTTAATACTTAATAAATCATTAATTTTCGTAAGCATACATTTCCAGGATAATTTGTTATGCTAAGTTCTATATCATGAAGTTGTTTTTGCAGATTTAACTTTTCGTTTCTTCGACAACAAGCTAATCGTTTGCCAAAATCAACATAATAATTACGTATTTCGGATTTTGTAGTTTCCCATTTGTCAACAGAATTTGTAAGTTCCTTGTCATTATACAGTGATCTAGTAACGCATTCATATTTTTAACAAAACAGTCATGTTTGAGGTAGCTATAATTAAATCTCCAGTACCCTGGACCTCTAATGAACTTGCTGCTTTCTAATTCTGTGACTACAGCTTTATGACCCGAGCTAGAGACTGTATAGTATTCGCATGATGCAATAAAGGAAATAATATCTTCTGAAGCTAAGCAGTAATCTGATCGCCGGGCGATGAAAGGATGAAAGCGGTTCCAAGTATATTCTTGATCATTTTCATGAACAATCCTCCATACAGCTGTCAAAGAGATCTTGCGTACACAGGTTTTGAAAGCTTCAACTTCTGCCTCAGAAAAAGGATTTTCGGATTTAACATCATGTTTGTTGTTTAAGACGCAATTGAAATCACCACATAAAATGATATTTTCAGCTTGCAAATCTTGCAGTTTCAAACACAGATTGTGAAAGAGACGCCTTTTGTCCTTAGAACCGTAAGGCGCATACACATTTTACAATGCTTATCGGGATTTGCTTAAATCTAATATCAATTGCAATAATGCGTTCCTCCGTCAATCTCGTTATTAAAACATCTGGAGACCAGTATGACATCCCCCTTTCTTCGGGACATACCCTCTTTTGCAAAAATCCCTCCACCCCATTCTTTTTCCCGTTGCGATTTTTCCTTTTCTTAAAAATGAGTTTTTTTTGCAAACATATGACATCAAACTTTTGATTTTTAAAGTATAAAGATTTTGAGCAAACTATTACGCTTCATTTTATTTTTTAGTCCCCGACAATTCAAAGAGCAGATTCTAAAGCTCTCCATTACCTACCAACAAAAATGAATATAATGACTAAAATGAAGCACTGAGCTCTCACCAAAGGTCCACACAGGCTTTTCTACCTGAGGTCCACAAAGGCTTTTCTACCTGAGGTCCACAAAGGCTTTTCTACCTGAGGTCCACACAGGCTTTTCTACCTGAGGTCCACACAGGCTTTTCTACCTGAGGTCCACACAGGCTTTTCTACCTGAGGTCCACACAGGCTTTTCTACCTGAGGTCCACAAAGGCTTTTCTACCTGAGGTCCACACAGGCTTTCTACCTGAGGTCCACAAAGGCTTTTCTACCTGAGGTCCACAAAGGCTTTTCTACCTGAGGTCCACACAGGCTTTTCTACCTGAGGTCCACACAGGCTTTTCTACCTGAGGTCCACACAGGCTTTTCTACCTGAGGTCCACACAGGCTTTTCTACCTGAGGTCCACACAGGCTTTTCTACCTGAGGTCCACACAGGCTTTTCCACCTGAGGTCCACAAAGGCTTTTCCACCTGAGAAAAAGAAGTGGAAGAGAAAGGGGTGCAAAAAAGGAGGAGAGGACAGACGGGAAGAAGAAAAATGAGGCAGTTGGGAGAGAGAGAGAGAGAGAGAGAGAGAGAGAGAGAGAGAGAGAGAGAGAGAGAGAGAGGATGTAATGCTCGACATGGAAGAAAGGAGAAGAGTGGGAGGGGGAGAACAGTTGGTTGGGGGGGGGGGGGAGGGGGTGAAGCAGATAGAAAGGCATGTAACAGACAGGCAGGCAGACAGACAAATAGTCAGACAGCAGGCCAAGATAAGCAGAAAGCCGCAACACCGACAGGTGAGCAAACATGGCATTATTTTATTCAAACTGGTTATTTCATATTCAGAGACATCTGATATTTCCTCGTCTGTGTCTGCATCACATTTAGTATGTTTTTCTTTTGGTGCCGAAGGGCTGTCCCGGTCATGGCATTGCTGGCGCTTGGCAGTTTCTGAGCGGTGCCTTCGATTGTCTGAGTGGGGGTCCATACTAGAATGCAGGATTGTTTGACGCTTAGAAACCGCCCGCAATCGATCAGACTTCTTTTCTCGTTGACCTTTTTTGTTACTGACAGTGGGCTTACCTTTCCCGCCGTGTGTGTCTCCCTTACCAATTGATTTGGATGCAGGAGAGGTGGATGCGTTGGAAATCTTGCTTCTGGAGTGGCCTGGTTGAGGAGTCTGAGGAGAACGAGAGGGAGGTGAACTCTCCTTGTCCCTGACCTGACTTTTTGGCCGCCCTTCACAACGGACATCTCCCCTCTTATGCTCTGGTTCCTTGCACTCTCGACACACCACCTCATTCACACACGTGGACTCATGGTGGTTGGGCTGTAGACCATTTGAACAGACAACAGATTTCCTAGTATTTCTCTGCTCTTTGTGAAATATTATTGCAGTGAACGGGCCTACTTTTAGTGTTTTTTTCGAGAGGGATATCAGGGAGAGTTATGAAAACGAATCTTCTCCCCGTTTCAAATGGAGTGAGTTTATTGTCCGCATCCCTGTAGCGTTCCATTTTGATATCGTATCGGAGTTCACATCCAATTTTAGTTAAGGAGTGTTCTATTTCGCTGTTAGCGACCAACATAGGAATGTCTGCCACCCACACCTTCGTAGCAGGCTCTTCTTCCCCGGAATCCTCTCTCAGAATGAATGGATTGGTGTTGGCTAATTGCATCAGAGTATTTCAGGCAGTCATACCTTTGACCAGTAGATCATTCCTTGCCTAGCTGTGCAGATCCTCCAAAGGCCTCGATGTCCTGGGCACCAACGATGCTGCCACTGCCTGCTGAACGCTCCGCAGTCGGGCACTGCTCTAGTCCTGTCACTCGGTTTTGCGCTGAGTCCGGAATGTCCCGATTTTTCAAAAGAACGCGTTGGAAGGAAGACATTTTGCACTTATCCTTATCCGTGTACAACGGTCTCGAAGGAGGAAAAAGAAAACAGGAAAAACACAAAGCTGGAAAAACAAACAGGAAAAACACAAAGCTGGAAAAACAAACAGGAAAAACACCAAGTTGGAAATTTGTGTAAACTTAGTTGGAATCCGCACGGAGAAGAGCGAACGAACCCGTGACCGTACGCCACCAGTGTTACTCACCGACGCCGACGGAGAAATTCTTTACTGCACGAGATGGTTCCTCAGACACAGGCATGTCCTGACGCACGCGTGCGTGTGTGGCGACTATGAAAGAAACATCTTGAGTAGTGTTGGCCCATCGTTCGTGCGGTATTCAAACAAATGTTTGTCCCCCCACTTAAAATATTTCCGAGCATCATCTGTAAACAGCCAGGGCTTTGCAAATAGTGTGTGTGTGTGTGTGTGTGTGTGTGTGTGTGTGTGTGTGTGTGTGTGTGTGTGTGTGTGTGTGTGTGCGTGTGTGTGCGCGTGCACGTGTTTGTGTGTGTGTGTGTGTGTGTGTATGTCTGTGTGTCTGTGTGCGCGTGCGTGTGCGTGTGCGTGTGCATGTGTGTATCTGTCTACCTGTCCATCTCTCAACGTGTGGTGTGTGTGTGTGTGTGGTGTGTGTGTGTGTGTGTGTGTGTGTGTGTGTTTGAGCCGATGCATATCTGTGTAAGAGTGTGTGTGTGTGTGTGTGTGCGTGTGTAAGTCTGTCTGTCTATGTCGGTGTGCACGCGTGTGTGTATGTGTGTCTGTCTATCTGTTTGTCTGTCTGTCTGTTAAGATATCTGTGTCTCTCTCTGTGTCTGTCTATGATGTGCAATCGATCTCTATTACACACGAACAACAGAAGAAAAAAAAGATAAATCCGGAGATATCAGTGGGACCTAGAGAGGCACTGTCCTCAGCTGTCAAAGCAACAACCAGCCGAGAGCAAATCCTGCGCCACCTTAGGAACCTGCGCTGTGTTCACATAGGGTACAGGCAAGCACGGGGCATTCCAAAGGAGATAACTGCTCCCTGGCCGATGCCATTGTGTGACCACTGGACGCGGCACAACTCAACTTCTACGGAAGCACCCCCATGGGTGCACCAGCCCGTATTTCATGACTGCAGCGCCCACCGGCGAAAGATGCCATCAGCAAGCGCACTGTTGCGCGCTACTTGCAGACCACACGTATTGCTGCTAAGTGAAAACAGTTTCACAGAGAGCTGAGTGAAGGCAGAAATTGAAACAAATGTTAAAAAGAATTGTTAGTAACTCCGCAAGACAATATGGACAAACAAATTGCAAGACAAAACACGACGCGATTCGACCTCTTAGGTCTTCTTCAGGTAAAACCAAACAACATTCAGGACAATGAAAACGAAGGACGAGCGATCACTTATCTTCTCATATTCGGTGCAAGATGGGTGTAGAATGAAATCCAGGCCGTTGAGAAAGGGAACCATGGGAATGGAAATAATAATGATGATAACAGTTATAGTAATAGTAATGATAGTGATGATGATACAAATACTTAAATAATAAAGGAAGGTTTAATACCACTTTTGATGATAATACGACGATAGTATATTATGGTATTGATAGTGCGCAGAAGGGGAGAAAGTAGAAATGTTACAGGATAATGGAACGGCATTTTTTTTTTTCAAATGTTATTTAATGATATGATGATAATAGTGATGATAGTAATAATGATAGAGTAATGATTATAGTAGAAAGGAATAGAATTGATCAATGAATAAAAAACAAACAGTTTTGCTGGATGGTGATCATAGTGATAGTAGTTATGATAGATGAAGAAATGTTGGTACTAATATTAATGGTTAAAAAGAAATGAAAATGATCATTGAGTAAAGGGCTAACATCATTACCGGAACAGGAGAGAGACAAAGATAAGAATAAAAAAGGGAAAAGAAAGGGGGGGCTGGGAGGGGACGGGGGTTCATATCATTAATGTCTCCTGGTGAGAGGGTGCCTTCTCTCACCGTTCCTGTTCCTTCTCGCTATAGACTGGGTCATGAAGACGTCAACCGCAGGCAAGCGCAATGGCATCCAGTGGACTCCTTGGAAGCAGCTGGACGACCTAGACTTTGCCGATGATTTGGCCCTTCTTTCACACACCCAGCCACAGATGCAAAACAAGACCACAACAGTGGCAGAAACTTCATCCAGCATTGGACTGAACATCCACAAAGGAAAGAGCAAAGCCATGAAAACCAGTGCCACAAACCAAGACCCCATCATGCTAGAAGGCAACGCGCTGGAGGAGGTGGACAACTTCACTTACCTTGGCAGCGTCGTCGACATACAAGGTGATACAGATGCTGATGTCAGAGCCAGAATCGGGAAAGCGAGAGCAGCCTTTCTCCAGCTGAAGAATATCTAGAACTCAAGTCTCATCTCCAAGAAAACCAAGATAAGGATATTCAATAGCAACGTCAAATCAGTACTTCTTTATGGAGCTGAGACGTGGCGAACCACAGTTACCATCACCAACAAGATCCAGACTTTCATCAATTCCTGTCTGAGGCGCATACTGAGGATCCACTGGCCAGACAGGATCAGCAACGAGGACCTGTGGCAGCAGACGAATCAGAAGCCAGCCGATGCAGAGATTCTCCAAAGGAGATGGAGGTGGATAGGCCACACCCTCAGAAAGCCTGCTGACAACACCACCAGGCAGGCATTGTCCTGGAACCCGCAGGGGAAAAGAAAGAGAGGCCGCCCAAGGAACTCCTGGCGCCGAGACCTGCAGGCAGACGTGACAGCGTTGGGGAAAACCTGGAACCAGCTGGAGAGAATCGCCCTGGACCGTGATGCCTGGAGGACCCTTGTCGGCGGCCTATGCCCCAGAAGGGGTTGCAGGCGTAAGAGGTAATGTCTCCTGTTCCTACAGTAATGTTTTTCCTCATTGATCTCTAAATGCCGTAGGTTGTCTCATCAATCCCGTTCATGAGTCTCCTCTTCCTTTCTCCCCTTTGGGAAAGCCCTGCAGAGTTTGCAGAAAGCCCTGCAGAGTTTGTAGAAAGCCCTGCAGAATTTGTAGAAAGCCCTGCAGAGCTGCAGAGTTTGTAGAAAGCCCTGTAGAGTTTGTAGAAAGCCCTGTAGAGTTTGCAGAAAGCCCTGCAGAGTTTGTAGACAGACCAAGTAATCGTGATCTGTAAATGAACAGCTTACTGTTTGTTTTTTTTTCTTTCTTTTTCGTCTTTTTGAAATTATGTGTCCTCCAGGTTTTAAACACAACCTTTATCTGGAATGCGCCTGTGAGATTTCGAATTATAAATTGATACAATTTGTCTCAGATTTTGTGGTCTCTATTCATCAGTGACCGTACGATGATTTGGCTTCGTGATCTGTGTGTGTGTGTGTGTGTGTGTGTGTGTTGTGTGCTACATTCCCGCGGAGCTGGCCAAGTGTCCGGTGTGTACGCCTCAATAGAAGGATCGATGGGTCAGATGGACCGGAGTGAGGGGGTCAGCAGGGGTGAGGTAGATGGGTGGAAGACGGGGTTGTGGCATGGGGGCTTAAGACTTCTCTGCTCTATCGGGTGCCATGCTTACATTTACACACAGGCTGTTCACGCGTCGCAAAATTTCAAAGTTGTATACAGTGAGCGTGTATGGGGATGAGTGGAGGCAAGTGTTGCAGAAAACTCTCTTCTTTGTTGGGCCTTAAGAGTAGATTTAGACATAACATAGGCTGTTAATGGGTGGGAAGATTAAAAAATTTCGTTGACACATGAACACATATCTAATACTGTTTTATCTTGAAATCGACAATAACAAAACTCCTCTCTCTCTCTCTCTCTCTCTCTCTCTCTCTCTCTCTCTCTGTGTGTGTGTGTGTGTGTGTGTGTGTGTGTGTGTGTGTGTGTGTGTGTGTGTGTGTTCGCGCGCTTGTACTTGAGCCATTACAGCCTCTTAAAGAAACAAAAAAAAGATACATAGGACAGCGTAGATCTCCGCAAACATCTAAGGAATCTTGAATCTACCCTTAAAATCAGTTCTTGAATGGGGAAAAATCCCTAGGGTAAGTAAATTTTGTAAGAGGCCGAAGGAGTTTTTTTTTCCCCGTATATAATTATGTGGTAATAGGGCATGGAAAGTAGGACATGCCAACGTTAACCTAGCAAGAAAGAGAAATATTCCGAGAAAATAGGTTATCTTTGACAGTTAGTAATTCATTGCAGTACATTCACATCGTTTATGAACAGATCCGAGATTCGCTATTTGATCTAGCTCGTAGCTACGGATCTATACCAACATTTTATGGATTCATCTTCCAGCTACATTCTAACTTTCCGCTTAGTCTTGTTAAAGTTGTTGTTGTTGTTTTTGTTGTTGTTGTTGTTTTTGCGAAAAATTATGTCAGATACCATAATCTTGCTGAACGATTCTTCATTCGCAGTCTTGACCTGCGTCATGGATCCACTTTCAGATTTAACTGAGGCGTCCATGGGTCACGTTCAATCTTCTGACGACGTTTGGTTAAAATGGGTTAAACGGTTTTTGCGAAATCTTGCCGACGGACAATAAGATAACAGACATGGATGAAACCTGACCTCACTGAAGCAGGTAATGAACTGTCCAGTCTACACGATATCTACACACACACACACACACACACACCACACACAACACAAACAACACACACCACGAGAGAGAGAGAGAGAGAGAGAGAGAGAGAGAGAGAGAGAGAGAGAGAGAGAGAGAATATGGAGCGTGCGCTCACGCACACACGCACACACACGGCATGAAAGTAACAGCCATTACACTCAGAACATTTTCTTTCATGTTCTTTGGCGGCTTGGCTTACCCTCCCTGGGAAAGCTGTTTTCTCTGTTCTAGCATACTTTCCTCACTCGTCCGATGTCTCTTAAGCCCATGTGCATGCCGTTGAAAAATCAGTGTTGTTGTCCCATACCTTCAGGCCTTCTTGTTTCCCAACAGAAATCGCAAACCGCTGAGGCATTCGTTGACCTTTATTTCGATTGTGCAATGACAGAGAGCCTGAGCTGATTGCCTTGTCTGTTTTCTGATGAGACCGGTGTGAATCGGGTGCCAGTACTAGCCTGTCCAGTGCGCTAAAACTGTTGGTTCAGCCTATCAAGTGCGTGCAGACTGGATTTAACAGTGGGCGATTACATTCTCAATTTCACAATATGGCCCTGTTTTAACTGTGTGGAGTGAAATGTCGTGACGGTAGATTATAGGTATTCGCGCACACAGGAGCGCGTACACAACACACACGCTAACACACACTCGCTCTGGCGCAAGCGCGGGCACACACACACACACACACACACACGCACATGCCTACATGTAGCAAGCAAGCCATGCAGGGACGACCGAATTAGTGTGTGTCGAGCCGACAAAGCCAACCCACACTGAGCTGTCCCTGGCCTGGTCTGTCCGGCGGAAATGAGCGGCACAGCCATAATCCGGATATGGAATGGCATCTACTCTGTATGACCAGTCGCCATGTTTCCAATACCTGAAATGTGCTTATCAGCGCTTCCAAGATAATAAAATATGACAGTTCTTCCTGCTTCCCAGAGGTTGTGATTGGGGTGACCAGGGAAGGAATCATACCGGAACATAATTAGATAGAAAGGATCAAGTTCATCATGTTGACCTCGGCCCTTACCACAAAATCTGTCTTGTTTGTATTGACCACGAAGAGAACTTTTAGAGACATTAGCTGGAAGAGAAGTGAAATGGTTTACATTTCGTCTTTGTTTTTGATCCCTGTCTCTCTAACTCATAAATATCAACATTGCGTCAGGTTGTTTGGCGAATTCTGTCAACTATCAACCTATTCATTCTCCCAAAATATGAGTTAAAGAGATCATACATCTTCCAGTTACATTTAGAATACAAGAAAGCTACAATACAAATGAAGCCAGACATTTCACGGAAAAGCAAAATGATGGTATAATTATGTCCGCAGTAATTCACCAACTAAAAGGTTGACCTCAGCCTCCTGTTTATCGCATGAAAAAGATACCTTGACAGGTTACGTCTGTGGATGCACTGAATTTTTTAAGAAGCAAATGAAAGTGCCGACTTGCCGATTCTCAGAGAAATCTATTCCTAAAATCTTGATAGAGGAGCACTGAAATAAAAAAAAAATATATTGTTCGTTCTCGACTTGATCACGGTAAAATGGGCACGTTTCGTCCTCTTTGTTTTACTTCAGCGATGCGGGTTGTTATTCAGTGGAAGTAAATTGAATCTTGCTCAAGGAATGGCAATGCAAAAACAGCACGTATTCGTATCCCAAAAAAATCTTTTTAGAAAAATAAACTATATAACGTTTGTTATCTCTCACGGTCCCGTATGGTGCCAGCCCATTCTTGTGTGACCATATCCATAAGCCTCTGTTTTAACGTATTCAACACCTTGTTGCAACCAAACGAAATTAAAACCAGTTGAACACAAGATTTCTCTTGCTTTCGAGACCCAGCATTGTTTTCCAGATGTCTAAATCCAGTAGCATCAAATGTGCTTTATGAGGTAACCTTTCAGCTTCAGCCTTCAATTGTAAAGGTCTAAACCAAAATCGTAACAAGTAATGTAAGAATTAATATATAATAGATGTCGACCCAAATCTCCGTATACCATTTTGTTTGGAGTTTGCTTGGAACGCCCAGAAACCTTTTGCATGCCAACACACACACACACACCACACACACACACACACACACACACACACACACACACACACCAAACACACACAGAGAGAGAGAGAGAGAGAGAGAGAGAGAGAGAGAGAGAGAGGTTCATTTGGCAGGGTGAGGGGGATGAGGGGTTTGGGGAGGGGGGGGGGGGGCGTTCAGGAGGAAGAATGTGGATGATCAGACCTTATTTTCAAAACGAACAGGCGTTCCAAACACATGGTACATTATGCCCAGAAGTTCATGCTCTTCTGTGTTCTCAAATATGCGCTTTCACTAAGATACGTGCATGCACACACACCGTGCCTGCACATCACACACACACACACACACACACACACACACACACACACACACACACACACACACACACACTCATCACCCTTTCCTCTCTCTCTCTCTCTCTCTCCTCTCTAATGAGACAGACGGGCAGACAGCACAGCCGGCACACAGTGTTGAGCTGACCGAACGAATGCGTGCCGAGCAGTGCCAGGCCAAAGCCATGTCCATGAGGACAAAGTGTACAGACATTTTCCTGCACTGGAATCTTTCCACCTTTTTTGGGGACAGTCGCCTTTTCACCTCGTGCCGTCGTACATCCCAGCCCTCGGCTACAGAATAGCGGACAATCATCACCAACCAACTGGGTGCAAAAATTCTATTTCAGGAAAATGAATGGACTGTTCCAAACATTGTACACAGGAATAACCCCTCTCCCCACCTCATCCCTAATGCCTGAATAAAGATGGTGGATAGATAACCCCTCCCCCACCTCATCCCCAATCCCTGAATAAAGATGGTGGATCGATAACCCCTCCCCCACCTCATCCCCAATGCCTGAATAAAGATGGTGAACAGATGAGAAGGAACATGCCTGTCATCATGTGCAGCCGGAAAATATGGATAAAATGGTGTGTGTGTGTGGTTGTGTGTGTGTGTGTGTGTGTGTGTGTGTGTGTGTGTGTGTGTGCGCGCGCGCGCGTACAACCGCGTTCACAGGGTATGTAATAGATGCATGGCTTCCATCCCGCTCTTTATTCAATCTATACATACTAACGAACTTGAGGCGCTTCTGCCGGCTGATATTACTCCCAGTCCACCACGAAGGACTGCTCTAATGAACAAGATTTGGGTTCGCAGACACGTTGTCTATCGCAGTGTTGGAAACTGGCGAGAGTGGGGTACTTGGGGGAGTGCAAGGAGTTCAACGGTTGTTTCGACCAGAAGGTGCGTAGAACTCTTACCTCTTTACTTAATGTTTGTTTTTGTGTGATTAACTGTCCGTCTGCCTCTCCCTCTCCTTAAGTGTGCAGGATATTGGGGTACAAAACTGAGTAAAGAGGCGCTAGGTCTATTCCTAGTATAAAGGGCGCATGCTGATGTCATGCACATGAATCGGACCATGAGAGTTATATCCTTGTCTGAGAGTAGGCTAGCGAGTAGTACTGTAAAGCTGAGCGCGGCAAAAATAGTCACCATTGTAAATAAACTGGCTGACATTTTGTATTGAACTGTACATGTCCTCACAAAATTCCCAGGATATTTGTAGTCAGTTGAACTTTACTTTGTTTTCTCTAAAGACTGCTATAAACCGCTTCTCCATATCATTGTTCTTCTAGATGCCGAGGTTTTCTATACGTATCTATCAAGAGATGTTTTAGTTTTCCCATTTGAAACAAAGTCCCTTGCATATTGAAAATTATGATGTGGTGTCCACACTGTTTATTATGTGAACGGCTTCAAACGCATGTATAAACACACCTTTGCTTGGACCTATAGCCTGTTTCAGAATAATAAATGTTAACCTATCAAAGTGGTCGATAGACTGAGGCTCAGACTCAGACTTATAAGAGTATGCCCCGTTACATTACTGCATGCAAATACTGTTCTATATTTATGCGCCGATACGGCAGTCAATTTGTGAATGGACTCTCTCTCTCTGTCTGTCTGTCTGTCTGTCTGTCTGTCTGTCTTCTCTCTCTCTCTTTCTCTCTCTCTCTCTCTCTCTCTCTCTCTCTCTCTCTCTCTCTCTCTCTCTCTCTCTCTCTCTCTGTAACGGCTTTGGTTCGGGGATACAGGAAATGTCAACCAAGATTGAACAAATGAAAAATCGCCCTGGCTCTGTGAAAAAACAAATGTGAAAAAGATGATTTTATCCTGGAATTTGGGGTCAGTAAACTTGTTCAGCGCCATATGTCATTAAAAATAGCAGAATGATGCATGTCTTGTGGACTCCTTGCGTTTCTACGCCATTGGTAGGGCAGTAGGATTTGGCAGTGAGAAGTCGACCTGTCGTGTTGCATAGAAAAAGGAACGAACATGAGCGAGACCTGCCTCAGAGGCAGGTATGGTATGGTGTCAAGGGCTAGACTGTGCGGTGAATGTTTTGGTACTGGCTGATCTTCTGAGGAACGTCAGGTGAAGCTTTGAGTGTAATAGAGACTATATAGTGTTTTGGGCCTAAACTGTAATCGTGGATTCGGACCTGTACATACGTATCAGAGGGACGAAAATCCACGCGAACTCTTGAATATGCTACGAAAGGTGATTTTCTACTTGGAAACTACTCATAAAAAGTGAGAAAAAAAAGGTATGTGCTGTATTTTGGTCTGTGTGTAAATTATGTTGGATTAAAAGAACATCTGAAAATGTTGCCTAGCAAAATGTGCATGCTTAACCGCCATCTGTTTGATTCTCCAGGCCACCCGTTTGGGGGAAATGGTGTTTGCTGCATGCTGAACAGAAATCCGGGACCAGATGACTGCATAACTGCGAGTTTGAGAAACTCAGAGACTTAAAAAAAACATGTTCACTGCACTAGACTACTATGTAAAAAAAGCTGTTCCACTGCATGATCAGCTATTAAAAAAGCATGTTCCACTGCACATAGACTCAGCTATGTAAAAAAGCATTTCCACTGCACATGACTCAGCTATGTAAAAAGCATGTCCACTGCACATAGACTCAGCTATGTAAAAAAAGCATGTTCCACTGCACATAGACTCAGCTATGTAAAAAAAAGCATGTTCCACTGCACATAGACTCAGCTATGTAAAAAAAGCTGTTCCATGCACATAGACTCAGCTATGTAAAAAAACATGTTCCACTGCACATAGACTCAGCTATGTAAAAAAAACATGTTCCTGCACATAGACTCAGCTATGTAAAAAACATGTTCACTGCACATAGACTCAGCTATGTAAAAAAACATGTTCACTGCACATGACTCAGCTATGTAAAAAATGTTCCACTGCACATAGACTCAGCTATGTAAAAAAAATGTTCCACTGCACATAGACTCAGCTATGTAAAAAAACATGTTCCACTGCACATAGACTCAGCTAGTAAAAAACATGTTCCACTGCACTAGACTACTATGTAAAAAACATGTTCCACTGCACATAGACTCAGCTATGTAAAAAACAGTCCACTGCACACAGACTCAGCTCTATGCTGCACGAAGCAGGGTGCACTGCCACCTTCAACTTAATACGTCACACCTATGCCACAATCAAACTTGCATACTGGCTGCCATCATTAGTCTTGAACCCAAGCAGATAAACTGTCAGTGGAAAATATGTGCTGCTAAAAGGCATTATGCAAGACATGCCTGTACCCCAAATGCCTTTCCCAGTTCAAGCTGTTAGAGTGATTAGGAGACAACCGATGCATTGTGTTGACCAACATTACTACTGTCATACCATTCTGTGGGAGAGATTTAGGGAAAGGTAGGGAGGAGAGCAGACAAAGGGGGAGGGGTGGGGGTGGTGTTATTCGAAAAGAATGAGTGAATAATTGTGCCATCGCATGTGCATGCAAGTGTGTGCATGGCCATGGGTTTGACTTGTGCATGCAGGCACATGCGCACACACATACATGCATATACATGCACGCGTGCTTTACGCATGCGCGCATGTGCGTGCACGCACGCACGCGCGCAACACACACACACACACACACACACACACACACACACACACACACACACACACACACATGTACAGACAGGCAGAAGGGTCATTGCTGAAATTATCTTGATTTTTCTTTAATTGGCAGATGGGCATCTGTGATCCTGAAGCAGATGGTGGCATGCTTCCCCCTCTACTTGATGCTGTCTGCCATGATATGCAGCTGTTGACTAGTTTTTATCAAGGAAAGGCGTGAGTCCCTCTTCTGACTTCTGGCAATGTTCTCCGGCACTTTGGTGTATTCACTCCCATAGCCATTCTTCTATGCCGGTTGCACATCGGCCATTCATATTTTTACTCATTTACACCTTTTAAAGAGGGAAGAAGCTCTGTGGGGCATTCCATGTCACGTGCCACTCACAGTGAAACATATTCGTTTAGAGTGTTGGGACTTGCATGATGTGAGACACAAATATTTTACAGCAGATTGCATGAAAACCTTGTTCAGAGATGTTCCTCTTCTTACTTCTTATGCCTCTTGATTCCTTGAGGAACACAGGGCCGCGACGACACTCCTCCAACGCACGCGATTCTGGCAGGTCCTCCTTAGCTCGGCCCACGTCATTCCGGCGGCCTTCACCTCAGCGTCGACACTCCTGCGCCAAGTCTGTTTTGGTCGACCCACTTTCCGCTTTCCTTGTGGATTCCAGTCCAGAGCCTGCCTGGTTACGTTGGATACAGGCTTCCGTAGCGTGTGGCCGATCCATCCCCATTTCCGTTTCTTTATCTCAGTTTCAAGTGGGACTTGCCCATCCTGTCCCAAGTTGTTCGTTGGAGATGACTTCCGGCCACCTGATGTTGAGGATGTTTCTGAGATATCTGTTGATGAATGTCTGTAGCTTGGTGGTGTTGGTCTTGGTTATCCGCCATGTTTCTGAACCACACAGAAGAACAGACTTCACGTTTGTGTTGAAAATCCGTATCTTGTTGCAGAGTGAGAGGGCTGTTGATCTCCAGATCTCACGCAGGGTGTTGACGGCGTGTCTTGCTTTGTTGATTCGGCATTTGATGTCTATGTCTGTCCGTCCATCTTTACTGACTACACTGCCCAGGTAAACAAACTTGTCACTTCCTTGATGTCTTCCTGGTGAATTCTTCTGCAACACGACATAGCTTCTCTTGTGCTTCTTGCTGCTTGTGGGAGAGGAGGCTGATGTCATCCGCGAAGTCCAGGTCCTCCAGCTGCTTCGTGAAGGTCCACTGGATACTTGTCCTCCGGCCTGCTGTAGACTGTCTCATGGCCCAGTCAGTCACCATCAGGAAGATTGTCGGCGAAAGTAAACAACCCTGACGGACGCCGGTTTGTACAGAGAAGGGTTCCGTCAGCTTCCCATCGTGGATGACTTGGCAGGTGGCATCTTTGTATAGTTGTTGGATGATGGTGACGAACTTTGGTGGAAAGCCGTAGTGATACATCAGTTTCCAGATGACGTCTCTGTCGACACTGTCAAAGGCCTTCTGAAAGTCGACGAAAACTGTGTACAGGGGGGTCTGCCACTCTAGGGACTGCTCGATGATGATCCGCAGTGTCGCAATATGGTCCGTACATGATCTATCTTGGCGGAAGCCTGCCTGTTCTTCCCGGAGTGTCTGGTCAAGGGCGGTCTTCAATCTCCTACGATGATTCTTGTCAATACTTTCCCCGGAGGGGCAGCAGCATGATTCCTTTCCAGTTGTTGCAGGATGACAGGTCCCCTTTCTTCGGCAGCTTTACAAGGTGGCCTTTCTTCCAGTCTTCTGGCACTCTCTCCTGTTCCCAGATCTTGTGTAGGAGTCGAAGTCTGGATGTCTGCCTTTAGTGCTTAATAATAATAATGATAATAATGCATGGGTTTTATATGGCGCAATTCTTGGGATCAACTCATTGCGCTCAACACACAAACACTCGCACTGACATGTGTTTCTCCCCCCCTCCCCCCCCCCCCCACACACACACACACCTACCAACACAGGCGCACTTACCAAGTTCATCGGTTCAAGCGTAAACAATACAGTTTTAAATGCTGTACATAAAAAGTAAGGTCAGAATAATAGAGACAGCATTTAGATATTATGGTTGAAGAAGGCTTTCCTAGAGAAGTATGTTTATAACTCTGACTTGAATTTAGATAATGTGGGCAGGTCACGTAAGCTGTCGGGAAGAGAATTCCAAAGAGTGGGCGCACTAAAGCTAAATGCTTTCTCACCGACTGTCTTTAACGAGCGCCTAGGAATTTTCAGAAGTTTTTGAGAAGATGAGCGAAGAGACCGAGAAGTTTGATAGGTGGACAGAGAAGCAGAAAGATACTGTGGGAGTGTCCCATCAAAGAAACGACAGGCAAAAACTGCGATTTTGAACTGCCACGGATATTTGATGGGAAGCCAGTGGAGTTCACGTAACAAAGGTGTAATATGCTCATTTTTACGCTTTTTGAGAACAAGCCGAGCTGCACTGTTTTGCACCCTTTGTAATCGTGCAAGCTGTTCTGAAGGAAGTCCTGCTAACACAGAGTTACAGTAGTCTAGTCGGGACATTACCATGGCGGTGATGAGTCTGATTGTTGCCTGTGTGGAGAGGTAAGACTGGATAGAAACAATACGTCGCAATTCCAGGAAGCATGCACGACAAACATTAGATATTTGGTTCTGCATAGAGAGGGTTTGATCAATGCTGACACTTAAATAGTTCACTGACTCTTTGAAAGGTAAAACAACACCATCAATTTCTGCCGACTCAGCTTCAACCATCTTGACACGAGAGGAGGTATCAACAGCCATGATCTTGATTTTGTCACTATTCAGCTTGAGTTTGTTGCTGGTCATCCAGACTTTTACATCCCTAAAACATGCGGTAATATCTGATTGACCACCTTGAAAATCGCTGGTAGTTGCGCTCTTAGAGAGTTCAGTGTCATCTGCGAATTTGTGGAAGTCACAGCCATGGGCAGAAATAACATCAGATAAAGGCTGAGAATAAAGGGTAAAAAGAACTGGTCCAAGGACAGAGCCCTGGGGAACACCATACAGAAGAGGAGAAGGGGATGATTCAGCACCATTAACGATTACCGTCTGTGTCCTGTCAGAAAGGTATGATGTGAACCATTTGAGAACCATATCGTCAAATCCAAAAGTAACCTTAAGTCTCTTGAGTAGGATAGAGTGGTCAAGAGAATCAAAAGCAGCACTGAGGTCGAGCAATGCTAGAAGGGAGACCAGTTTTATCTTCTGATTTACAAAGCAGGCAGTCTAAGACACTCAGAACTGCAGTCTCTGTGCTGTGGTTTTTCCTATAAACGGACTGACACACTTCCAGGAGACCATTATCTGACAAATGGGATTGGAGCTGCTTCAAGACGTGTTGTTCAAGGATTTTAGAAAGAAATGGAAGATTCGATACTGGTCTAAAATTCTTCATATTATTTGCGTCAAGACCACTTTTCTTCAACAAAGGTGTGACAACAGCATGTTTGAACTGTGGAGGGACACAACCAGATGCGAGAGATTTGTTCACAATGGACGTAATCAACGGCACCAGATGTGAGGCACACTGTTTCATGAGGGGAGTGGGGATAGGGTCAAGGATACAACTTTTACCAGGAGAATTAGCAATCAAATAAAAATCTGCTTTTCACTAACGGGTTCAAAACAGAAAAACAAAAGTCCATCATACAAATCAAAAAGAGCAGACCGGCATGAATCAGAGTCAAGATTGTCTCTAATACGCTTTATCTTGTCAGAAAAGAAATCTCTGAATTGCTGTGGGAGATCTGAGGCCGGTATATTGCAAGGAAATGATAATGTTTTTGTTTTGCCAAGTAGAGTATTCGACAGTGAAAACAGTTGTTTTGACGAAGTACATGAATTAATTTTGTCACCATAATAAGATTGCTTGGCATCTTCAAGACACTGTCCTGCTTTGCATCTGTCAGCGGCAAATATCTGCCGGTGAACCACAAGGCGAGCCTTTCTCCACCGTCGCTCAGCACGACGGCGTTGACGGCGTGCTGCCCTCACATCCTCGGACAACCATGGGGCAGAGGGGCGATCAATGACACACCTGGTCACTGCAAGGCATGCTGGTCGAGGATCTTTAAGAGGCCATTGTTGAAAGCACCGACCAGCTCCACAACGTCGGAATTGCAGTGCTGTGTAGACTGCAGATCCTGGCATCTTTGTCAAAATCAGTAGCAGACAAAGCCTTCATGTTCCTGGATGTCACAAGTCGTTTACGGGGAGGAGGCTTGGTGAGTGACATACGACAGACAACGAGATGGTGATCGGAAAGACCAGCACAGTCACGTACATCAGACACTGACAGGAGACAGTTACCACTGTCACCAACCACCCAGTCAAGAATGTGTCCATGTTTATGTGTTGGGACCTGAACAAACTGTGATAAGTTGCAGTCGTTCAAAAGCGTTTTCAGTTGTTTAACCTGATTATCACAACAGTCATCGAAGTGAAAATTAAAGTCCCAGTGAAAGACACAATCATGGCGAGAATCAGCATAAGAAGCTAAAAGCTCAGGAAATTCGCAGAGAAAAGTAGAGTTACACAGTTTGTTGGACTTACTTGCGGCGGCCAGTATAAACAAACCAAGGAAGCAGTAGCAGTAGGTGACTGTATTTTCAACTCAACACACTCAAAAGAAGCACGATTTTGTCTTGTAAAAGAAATACAGCCAGACAGTGATGTGCGTACAATGACACCTAGACCACCTCCTCTGGAACCAAGGCGAGGAAACGAATGGAAAACGTAGTCAGGAGGAGTCATAGTCTGTATGTAAGCCTAATCACCATGAGGATAGAGCCAAGTCTCTGTCAGAACAAAGATATCTGTTTTCAAATCGACTACAGTCTCGTGGATTTCGGCAGCCACATTGCGACATGACTGACAGTTCAGAAGCAGTACCGTTAGTGTTTGTTTGCTGCCTGTCCTTTTGCGTGGATATCTTTTCCTCGGCAAACCCACACCAATCTCCAACAAACGAAGACGAGAGGTAAGCTCCGAAGTTAGACGGACAGGCGTTACTTGGAGCAGTTGAGCGCGACTGTACTGGAGTGAAGCATGATCACATCGCTCAACTTGAACTGACCCAAACACAGGTTGACTGACACACTGCATAGGAGAGTTCAATGGCGGAAACACACAGTTCAAATTTGAAAGCCTGAAAGAGAGAATTGCGCTCAGCACGAGCAATCGAAAGCAGAAAGGGGCATAAAATACCCACCACACGAAAGCGTCCCACATTACGACGTTGCACATAAACTTTCACATCAAAACACTCGTTCAATCCACCACAATTAAGCATTCAAACGCAGAGGCTTTTACCACTCAAACTTCAACAGCAAGCGGCCATAACTCTTCGGGTGGTATGCCGTCAGGATCCGCTGCCTTGCCAGACTTGAGGAACTTGATGGCTTTGGTGATCTCTGTCTTGGTTGGGGGGTTGGTATTGATATCAAGAAGCTCAGTTGGTGGTGGGATGTCAGGCGGGGCTGGTGGTGCGGGTCTGAGTATTTCCTTGAAGTGCCCAGTCCATCTTGCTTTCTGGTTTTCTTTGCCTGAGATGGCATTTCCGTTCTTGTCCTTGACGGGGTGACTGGGATTTCTGATCTTACCAGCGAGTGTTGTGGCGATCTCGTATAGTCTCTTCATGTTTCTTTGGCCCGCTGCAGTCTCTGCTTCTTCAGTCAGCTCCTCGATGAAGTTTCTCTTGTCTTTTCTTGCACTTCTTTTCACTTGTCGGTTTTTCTCCCAGTAGCGTGCTTGTAGTTTTTGCTTCTTTTCTTGATCTTGTGTCTGATTGATCTTGTCTTTCAGATGTTTTCTGTCTGCGATCCGTGTCCGTGTCTCCGTTGTTAACCATTCTTTATGTTTCCTTGTCTTCTTCCCTAGGACTTTTGCATGTTGTCTTCCAGACCTCTCGCAGACTGTGCCATTGCTCTACTACTGTTTCCTCTGGCAGTAGGGAAAGCGCACTGAACTTGTTCCTAAGCTCTCCCTTGAATTCTTCTGCTTTTTCTTTCTCTTTTAGGCTGTGTACATTAAACTTGTACGATGGTCTTCCTGCCTGGTCAGTGTAGGCTTTCAGTTTGGTCTTGAGTACTGCCACAACCAGATGGTGATCTGATGCTGCGTCCGCTCCGCACCTCGCCCTGACGTCATGCAGACTCCGCCTCCACTTTCTGCCGATGGCAATGTGGTCAATCTGGTTCTCGGTCTTGCCGTCTGTTGAAATCCATGTGGTCTTGTGAATGGTCTTATGGGGAAATAGAGTGCCTCCGATCACCAGGTCGTTGAAGGTAACGAACTCTGTGAAGAGGTCGCCATTTTCATTCTGCTCTCCAACACCGTGTCTACCCATGATGAGTTCTCTGTCTGTGTTGTCTGATCCCACTTTTGCGTTCAGGTCTCCCATGAGGATTTTCAAGTCTCTCCTTGGTGTTTTGTCCAGGGTTGCTTGGATTTGCTCATAGAATTCTTCTTTGACCTCTATATCTGCCGTGTTTGTAGGCGCGTAGCACTGTAGGATTGTGACTTTCCTGCCCTTTGAGTTGAATCTTGCAGAGAGGATCCTTGGTGACACAGATTCCCAGGACAGCAGTGCTCGCGTTGCCTCGGGTGTCAACATCAGCGCTACTCCGTGCATGTGTGGCTGGCCTTCTTCCTGTCCAGAGTAGATGATGGTGTCTCCGCTCGCAAGTCTTGTCTGTCCTGTTCCTGTCCATCTTGTCTCGCACAGGCCAAGTATCTTCAGATTGTATCTTTGCATCTCTCTACTCACTTTAGCACTTTTCCGGTCTCATGCAGGGTTCTGATGTTCCAGGTCCCTATCCTGGTCTTGGTTTTGGTCGTCAGAAGAGTAGTCGGCGCACTGGCTTCCCGAAGGCTTTCACCAGCTCGTGTTATGGGCTCTACCAGAGAGGGCTCTTCCTCAACCATGTTGTTTTCAGATATTGTCGTTGCGGTTTCTGTAACAGGCTAGTTTTAACAGGATCGCGTTGTTAGCCCAATTCAAACCCCCAACCTGGAGGGCCAGTGAGTGCTATTCGTCTGGTCTCTACCCTTTGACCTGTCTGGCTTGGGTGGCCCTACCAGGAGACGGATCTCCCGCCAGCAAAGCTCTCAGAGTCATAAAGACACGCAAGCCCCTCAAACACAACAAGGTTGCACTCTCTGAGGAGTCAGAGGTGTTCCATCTTTGAATCCTTGAAAGAGATTAACATTTTCCATCGGATCTTTATAGTGGAAAGATTTTTAACAAGATTTTGGATGGTTTTTAAAAGATGTATTTTAAAGAGTTGTTTGAATGAATGACTTGTGAGTTGATTTAAACGTGGTGACAGCCCTGATATGGCCCTTTGCGGTCGGCTGGGCTATAAGCAACATTACCTTACCTTACCTTCTTTGCTCAAAGTCAAGAAACCTTTCTTCTCCAGCACTGACAGACAGCGCAAGAATCTAAACCTTTTAAATGCCGCTATCTTCGGGCGAGTATTCCATTCAAAGCAGTATGTAGCTATTCTGGTACTGTGTTCCCTTGTTCGAGTCAAAACGTTTGGTGTATGTGTGCTTGTTTGTTTGTTTGTTTTTTTTGTAAGAAAAAGGGAGGGTCTGGCAGCCCGGAACTTATCATGTCATCACCCAGGCAATGACTTTTGACCCCTTTCTCTTTCCTCACTTGGTGTGCTACTCCCTCCTTGCCTCCCTCCCTCTTTCCCTCCTCACAGCCGATCACCCAAAGTCAGCCTTCACTGCCTCTCTCCTCATGATTGCCTGTATCTCATGAAAATAGTGGGGCGGGTGATGGTGGGGGTGGGGTGGACATTGAATTATCAGCTAAATATAAATACGTCAGAGATGGTGTGGTGAACAATGAACATTTCTGTCAAATTCTGGTGTCAGTGCTGCACTCATGAGAGAGAGAGAAAGGGGTAGGATAACATTGTGTGTGTGGGGGGGGGGGAGAGGGTGGAGGGGCAGGAATTGGGGGTGGGGGGTGGGAGGTTAAGATTACATGAGAAGGAGGAAGAGGAGGGGATAAGAGGGGAAGAGGTGGTAGTGTGGAGAGGGGAATGTATGGATTATGAAAACTGCTGCTCATTTGCTGAAATCATAAGACGCCCTCTTTTGTTCTTCTGAGGTGCAGTTAGGCAGCAGGTTCAGCATGGACTTCAATTCATTTTATTCTACACATCAGCTGCCTGCTCTGTACAGGCTATATTAAGGTTAGTTCAGTTTTCACTGGGAACGTTAGCTGTTCAGGGCAAGGACAATTAGAAAAAAAAAAAAAACATAAAACCCATACAAACTAATTTGAGGATGGTAAATGTCTTGAGGAAGTCAGATATGTCACTGCTTTAGTCCCTGCCAAGCATCCAATGGATGGAGTAGATCATTCCCAGCACAGATGCCTGCTAAATCAGGGTAACCCTGGCCTCATCAAGGGAGACAAATATACACATCCTACGAAACGGTTATATTACAAAAGAGTCCATTTACTAAACAAAAAGATTTAAACATGTTTGGTTAAGACTTTTATACAGGTCAGAGTCCAGGGGTTTTTTTTTATGTGGGGCCTCCATCCTCCAGTTTTTTTTTCCACATCGATTTTTTCTTTACCTTTTTTTCCTTTCTTTTTTGCTTTTTTATAAACCGAAAATGAAGTTCATTTCTACTGCACAGCTTACAAAGATATCCGAAAGAAATGTGCTGTACTTGGCACATCTTATATTACTGACCAGAAGCGCATTGCCAATGTATTGTCGAGCTACAATGAAAACCTTTTAACAGATCTAGCAAAATCCATATCACAAGCTATGAGCATTAGAAAAAAAAAAACTGAAGGAAACAACTAGTGATACATTCAATCATCGGAATGTTTTCTTTTATTTTTTTTTCAATATAATCCACTGTCGTGCGCCTATATATGCATAAGTGTTTGAATGGGGGGGGGGGGGGGGGGGGGGGTGGGGGGGGGGGTAAGAGGGAGGGAGGGTGAGGAAGGGAGCAAGCTGTC